>JBBPJV010000017.1:0-77485 GCA_038088915.1 Sutorius aff. eximius
CCCTCTGAACGATGGCTTTTTTTTTTTCAGCAGAAGCCCACTGCCACTTGACCAGATACCGCCATGCTGCCCCTTCAGCCCCGTGGCCGTGGATGGATTTTGACGCTGATCCCAGCGAAGTCCGACCCCTCCCACCAGGACTCAGGCAGGACCAGGAATGGTGCCATTACCCGCAAAGTTTATTCGGCAATTGGACGCAGGACCAGGTCGATAGATGCGGCATTCTGAAGCTTACGCCTCAGGGGTCCTGCAGCGTGCACAAAGTGGATGTGTATAAAGATGGCACCTTTTACAGAGGCGACGAGGGTCGTGCCATTCAAATTACGAATCCGAGAATGTTTTGGGAGCACCTCCAGACTCCCGTGAGTAGTGCCCGCGCTTGTCTTCCAGTGAACTGAGCCGTAAAGACCCCTTCTAACATTCGAGTGCGAGCGTTGTTCGTAGAGAACATGACTGTGCCAGTTCTCCAGATCTTGGGCACCATGTGAGTGATTGAACACATGCAGTATAGCGATTTTCTCAATCCAGCTAGATATGACGTTGAACCTTTCTTCTTCGCGTCCTCTAAAAATTGGATTCCGTCGAGGTATCAGGAAGATCCCAAACCCAATCGGGACCGTAGGTAGATGCCGCTTCCGTCTATAACGTGCTCACGTCCGCTAGACATTACTGTTGTCCTTCCGTTCATTCGTACGATGAAAAATCAAAAGCCGATTGGACGTGCAGGGCCAGTCAAAACCGCAGACATTTCTTTTGATCCATCGGAGGTGCAAGAAGAATCACTTCCCGATAAGGGTATATCTCCTTCGCGTTTTTACTGCACTATCTTACCTTGCGCTTGCAGATGTCGAACAAGTCATCGACACTCAAGTACCACTGTTTCTTCCTGGTAGGCATCATTCCCCACACGGCTTCCACATATTCTAATCCCAATCCCAGACGAGGACAAAATTCTCCTCCAGGATCTACTCGCCATCCACATGCGCCGTACCTCGGAAACTAGTACAATTATTTCATATCATCCAAGCTCAGAGTTGCAGAGAACCTCTGCGAGGCGTTTCCAGGCGCTCGTGCAAAGGACAGGTGACAGCGTTTATTGGTCGAAAATATACCAAAGATCCAAAGATCCAACGTTTGTTTTCCTTGCAAGCCTCTGGTATGCTCTGTACGCATGGGATGAGGCATTTGAAGTGCTATATACGCATATCAACCGACTAGTACGTATTTTCCTCTCCCAATCTGTTTGTTCCTCGTTGACGCTGTTGCAGGAATCCAGAGTCCTTAAGAGGAACGACCTACAACTTACACGGGAGTTGCACAAGTTGCAAGCACATCTTCTGTACTATCAGCAACTCCTTCGGGACTTCCGAGTATCCGTTGAGTTTGTCAGAGATACCGTCAACCCGGCTATGATCGATCTCGAGAGTAACCCCGAGGAACGTGAAGCCTCCGCAGATCGCTTGGAAATAGAAGTCAAAAACCTCACCTCCGAGATCGATAGATTAACCGGACAGAGGCAAATGCTGTCTGATCGACTTCAGAATGTCATTCACTTGGTTTGCACATACTGTCCTTTTTCTTATCTACTCACTCCTCACACCCATTTTCTAAGGCATTCGCAACTGTTAACATACTAGATAGTAGAGCCATGCAGCGCTTGGCGGAGATAACGATGATCGACTCCGCTGCTATGAAACAGGTCTGCTTCGCCCTTCTTCCTCATCCACAGCACACTCAATTATTTTAGATTGCCTATCTGACGATGATCTTCCTCCCGGCCAGCTTCCTCTCGGTAGGTAGTCAACATGACAAACGTTGCCCTCACTTATCTGCGAACAGAACGTGTTCAGTATGAACGTCACTGAGATCAACCCTCCTACAGTGGGGTCCCTTGATCGCTATATCGAAGTTGCCATTGGACTTACTGTCTTGACCTCATGGGTAGCGATAGCACTCCAGGACGAAAGCAATTTCCACACTACAAAACCCAGCATTGTAGAACGAGTGTTCTGGCCCGTTTTCTATGTGTACAGATTGATTTTTACTCTTGTCAAAAGGGCATTCTGGCCCACCGAGCCTCAACCCTCTCAGGATCGATCACTTGTGAGTGTGTTTCGTAGAGAATGGGTTGATTAGACTGCGATCGCGTCTATAGATGATCACTGTGCGACATTAAACCTCCACTTCGATGACGGGTGGGCCATAAAACGAGCAGTCGATACTTTGTACTATAGTTTTACCACCCGATCTAGAGGCACGTGGAATCTTTGGACTTACATAATTGCCCCCTGTTGATCGTGATAGTAATGTAACTCGTTGCCAGCTAGATTCACGGCAAGCTATACACAATCGTTTCTAAAACTTAAGTGGGGGATCGGCTCTGGCAGTCGACCATTTTCCAGCCACTACTTATTGGTCCACAATGACAATATCGCTAGCTTTATTGGCTCAGCGATACCAATCAGAGTGTGTGTCACGGAACTTCACACGTGCATTCTACGCAGAAAGTTCCTTTAGAACGTATGTATTTTATTTTGGTTCCGTTTCTGATAGAAAATTTCTGTCATTCCGATGGCAAGCTATGCCACATCTGAACCCTTGACGGCGGAGCGCCAAGCCAGATACTCGAACAGCGGTTGTTCAGCGTTCGTTACATCCACTGACCCATTACACCGACCATGAGTACGATTGTCCCCCAAGCTGACCCCCCCACTAGTGGGAAATTACATACACAGTGGGTCAAGAGGGATCCCTACGGTTTTCCCGAGGTCCCAGCCCCAATGTAAGTGACCAACTGGCAACGTCGTGGTCCAGCCACTCAGCGCCGTGCCTTTCTCGTTGCTTTGCGAGCAGATACCGCCACGCAGCGCCGTCAGCGCCATGGCCATGGACGAACTTTTCTATCAATGCGAGCAAAGACCGTGTTGTCCCACCAGGACTCACAAGCAAGTCCGAGTGGGAGGAATATCCCCATGGCCTTTTCAGAAATTGGTCCCCCGATCAGGTTAACAGGAGTCGGATGTTGACTAAATGCAGCGAGGGCGAGTCGTCCACCGTGTACACGGTCGGCGTATTCGACGACGGGAATTTTGACGAGCAAGCCGAAGCGCGCGTCGTTCACAAGGACAGCGTTTCGAATTTAGCGGCATACTGGAGTCATCTTACGACCCTTGTAAGTCGCATGCATGTGGTGTGGCTAGAGGCTGAGGGGGGCTGTGATAGCCACCTTCGCATGTCCGAGTGCAGGCACTCTTCGTCGAGGACATGACGTTACCCGTCCTTCAAATGCTAGGAACAAGGTGGGTCACCGTGTACACGGCGCAGTACGGTTACGCCTCACATCAGTCAGATACTATATCGAACCCTTTTTCTTTGCGTCCTCCGTAAACTGGATCCCTTCTAGATACCAGGAAGACACCAAAGCGTTAGAGGACCGTGAGTGGGTACCATCATATGCTATAATATATTGCTCATTTTCCGCTTAGATATCACTATCATCCTTCCTTTCATACGCACTTTCAAGAACAAACAACCCATCGCAAGGAGCAAACCATGGAGAATGCCAACCTTTACCTCATCCGAGTCGCAGCCATGGAGGATGGCGAAGGGGCCACTTCCGTATACTAGTACGCCGGGCTATTTTCTTCCCGCTGTTGAACGACTCACACCACCTGCAGGAGAAGAGCAAATAATTGATACACAAGCACCGCTTTCTCTTCCAGGTAAGTACGACTTTTTGGACCCTTTGCCTCGCCAGCTACTAACCCCCATGTCTGCCAAGGAAATAACATTCTGGCTCAGGATTTACTGTCGCTCCATATGGTCCGCAACACGAGCACGAGTATAATCATTTCCTATCACCCTAGCGTCCAGGGAACTTCTGCGAAGCGTATGCAATCCCTCGTGCAAAGGACGGGCCATAGCGTCTACTGGTCAAAGATTTTTAAGCGATCCAAAGATCCGACTTTTTATTTTCTTGCGATGCTCTGGTACGCACTTTATGCGTGGGACGAGGCCTTCGAAGCTCTCTTCCGCTACATCAATGCTCTTGTAAGCACGTTTCTTTCGCTTCCGAAGCGTCGAATTCACTTGAACACCCACGTTAGGAGCACGATGTTCTTCGGTCCAATAACCTCAAGCTCACGCGAGAGTTGCACAAGCTCCAAGCATATCTCTTGTCGTATCAGCAGTTGCTTCGAGAGTTGCTCCGATCTGTCGAATTTGTGAGAGACACACCTAACCCAGCAATGAATGCCCCTTCGATCTCCAGCTCGGAACGTGAAGACTCTGCGAAACTCTTGCAAACTGAGGCGCATAATCTTGAAGTTGAGGTCAAGAGACTGATTCAACAAAGGGAAATGATGTCTGAGAGACTAGACAACGTTATTCACTTGGTTCGAATTTAATTACGTTTCTTCGTGGGTTGTTGACAAGCTCTGTATAGATGTTCGCGACAGTGGGTATAGAGGAGAGCAAGGCTATGCGGGATTTGGCGCTAGTGACGATGAAGGATTCCGCTGCCATGAAGCAGGTGCGTTCGCGTTGCTTGTCATCCCGTAGTCAACTGACGTTCGTACGTCAGATTGCCTATCTCACTTTGATCTTCCTTCCAGCATCTTATCTAGCTGTAGGTTGTCAATGTCATTCTCTCAGCAAAACTCACGCCTTCGACAGAACGTATTCTGCATGAACGTCGTTGAGATCAATCCTTCTACCACGGGGTCCCTCGCGCACTATGTTATCGCTACGATTTCTCTCACCCTGTTTACGTCGTGGGTAATTATCGCATTCCAGGAGGACAGCAACTTTCACCCAAGGGACAGCGGCGTCTTGCGCCGAACCTTGTGGCCTCTTTTCTACACGTCCACCAAGATCAAGGGATGGATTGGGGCTGCCACACGTCGCCGCTCCCTTTTCGGCATTCCTCCTTCTTGAGCTGTTAATCGAGAACGCTCGTGGGCAGGCTTCCGGTGGTATTACAGCCATCGTCACGTTCTATCATTTCCTTGCCGTTATGGAGCACTGTGTTACTAGTATACTATCATCGCCTTTTTAGCGCAACATGCCCGTGGAATGCAAAATTTCTAAGACCATTCGAAACATCGCTTTAGGATTATACTACGGACTCGGAGAGAGAAAAAGAGCTGAGAGCCAGTCCTCTTATGTGTTGCAGCCCAACATTGTATTACGAAGCGTCGAAAAAGGTCATGGCTATGAACTCAAAAAGTGGCATCTGGAGAAGCCTACCTATATGATGTGTAGAAGCAAGAAACTAAATAGATGAGGTTGTACAGTGAAAACTTCAGGTGCAAGAGAGGAAGGATTCAACTATGTAGTCGAGGACGACCGTGCCAAAATTCAGTATCCTCAGCACAAGAAAGCCGATTGGCAAGCAAAGTTTCACACGCCACCACAGGGACGGAATGTAATGCTTCGGCATTCACTGAGTCAACTCTACTATCCACCCCAAGGCATGGTCTAGCCAGTGCCAGATTTCAATGAACAGGTGAACAAATTAGCCTGAATGGTGATGCCTTCGAGATATATGTAGGAAGCACTTTTTCTGTCACTGATTGTGAATTGTTCCAATGGCCAGCTTGGTTGTAAATATAAAGTCCCCCTCCACAAGATCTAGGTGTTATGATTTATTTCCTTTTCTGTTTCACTCCTCTGTACTATATGTGTATTTGAACCCCATGGACTACAGTTTCACTTGCATTGACCCTCAAATACAATTGCACAAGAATGCTTTGTGGGTTGGTGTTATATGCTACTGAGAAGGACTCAATGGAAAGCCTTTGTACAAGGTGAGTGAGTTCATGCTCTTCCAACAATACAGTGGCTCAAAAAACTGTCTGGATGTTTGCATGTTTCCCACTGTATCCAATATTCTGTGATAACCCTTAACCCTAACCCTAACATGTAAGCATATGAAACAGAGTACTGACTCTTGGCTCTCTACTGATCCAGGTTTGAAGGGATTTGGATACACACTGATGGAATGGCAGCCATTTTAAAATCATGCCACATGCAGACAGTTGTTTGACTTTATAAAAATCTAGATATTTAGTACTCAGTATTACAGTAGCTCCTTTGGCTCTAACAACTGCTTCAAACCTTCTGGCAACCTCAAGATATTGTAATGGACATCCATTCCTCTTCTGAACCAATCTTATCTGAAGCTGCTCATACTTTGATGTCATAAGGATGGTGTCTAGAGCTCTCTAAAAGAGCCTCAGTTGCTTCTCTGTCCATGCAGGGGATAAGAAAGAGTTGCTGGTAATGTTTCTCTTTACTATAACCTCTGATTATGCTATCAGTCCCACAGCAGGGCTTAGAGAGCCACAGAGTGGCCATCAGTGGTGTTGGACTCAGTATTTTCCCAAGTAGCTCTTCACTAAGAAGCACTTTTTGATGTTTCAGTCACACTTGACATCTGTCCTCCTTATTCCATACCTTACTCCATTCATACTTAAGGACTGCATCTCCCATGTATATTCCTTAGTACGAATATCAAACAAGCCAATCCCCTCTCGTGTCCGATTCCCTCCTACATCTCCTACCCTCTACTTCTACAAAGTCCGAGGACCCAGACCTATACAAGGGTGTGACACATAAGTCCTGCGCTGATGTCCTCCTAAGTTCTCCTGCTCTGTCTCCTCCATTTTGGACCTCCGGTCCTCTTCTGCCACTTATCCCTTCGTCCCTCTAGATCTCCAGTTGGACTTGCCAGACATCACTCGGAAATAGGCTCAGAGAGCACAGAGTCTTAACAACATCATTGAACAAAGCAAAATTGGTTTCATTCTTATTTGAGTGAAAAATGATCAGGAATCTACCTCCAACTATGCACATAAGAATGTTTTCTTCCAATCAGTGAATGTTGAATCATATGGTCTCTTACTTGATGTCCCTGTCATTTACCTTGTGTATGCTCTTGATGCCAAAGAAGGCACTGTAGATGCCATCACTTCCAATCACAGAGTCAACAAACCTATGACTATTGGGTTGCAGAGCTCAACCCTAGAGTGTTCAGAGCTGTCAAGCATGAAGGGAAAGAAACATGGAAAGGTCTCCTGAATGCCTCTTATGGTCAGAAAGCAATATATCAGTCAGACATAAACCTGGTTGAAGATCTCCAAAAGCAGGTTTACCCTGGATCTGGGGCTACTGGGATGCACTGGTCTTGGTGTGCAAACCCTCCCCACTTTTGAGGTAAGCTGTCATCCTTTGTGGAAGCTAGCCATTTGCTGACATTCATGTTGATTAGTTGCTTGAAATTGTACAGTTGGTATTGAATGACTCCATATGTGATACATTGCAATGTTCATCTCACCCCTTTGTAGTAAAAGGGCTTGATGGTCGTGCAATGGTCGCACACGAAGTTGAAACATTATTGACGGAGCGAGCCCACCGAGCCAATGAAAGAAGTAATTCTGCATCAATACAAAGAGCTAGCTTGACAGGCATTCTGCAGATGGACTGGTCGATGGCCTTGGTCCATATTATTCAGGTTCTCATGTTGTGTTTCGTCAATACCACACTCGGGTCGCCCTCTTGCTTGTCTTCGTTACTCGATTCTTGGCATATCCCGCCTACGCAGCGTGTTGTTATACATGAGGCATTGGTGTTGCGGCTGTGCAGGGCGATGCCAATTACGTCAACTTGCTCTGCTTTCGGGTGGCTCCGACTGTTCGCACCGCGTTCGAGGAATCAAATTAATCAAAATACCAGAGTGGCATGAAACACAAGATTCGATCGTACCACACCTGTAACAGGTCTGTGCGTGACGTATTTATAATACCTCCACGTCGCCGTCTTATCCCGCAGCGGCCGTCGCGAAAATCCGGGGCTGGAGAGTATGCTAGGCTTGTTCCTTGGCCTGGTTGTCATCGCTGCCTTTGCCTTCCTGTATGGTTATCTCAATGACAGGAAACTGGGACAACTTCCGCGCGAGATCGCACTTGCTTTCTCGCCTGCGCGCTTCACACCTCAGCAGGTGCGCGTAACCTTTGAAGCTCTCCCGAAGAATCCGGTCGTCATGAAGAACCTCCTTCCCCCCAAGACCGGCCGACGGTACATCGTTGTCGGTGGCGTGGGTCTCCTTTCTGCCATCTCCATATCTTGGTGGACTAATTCACTTCCCAGGCGGGTTTTCTGGGGGGTTGGATCGTCCTCCAACTGCTGGAGCGCGGGGAGGACCCAAAGAAGATTAGAGTCTTAGACATTCGCCCTCCCACACGCGTAGACCTGCGAACTGGGGCTGCTCAGCAGGTGGATTTTTTACAGGCTGACGTCACTGATGCGGACGCGGTTTCCGCAGCTTTCAAGGCCCCGTGGCCTGACGTGGAAGGAGAGCTGGAACCAATCTCGGTGTTCCATACTGCAGCCAATATTCGCTTCTACGAGGGACATATCGCGCTACTCCCACGTTCAAGCAAAGTAAACCACGTGGGGACCATCAACGTGATCAACGCCTGCAAGGAAACTAGCGTTGATACCCTCATCTATACCTCGTCCGCATCTGTCTCCGTACGACGCACTCGTTTTTGGCTGTGGCCTTGGGAAAAGCAACCGGCGTTCTTCCTCCAACTGTACAATGATGATGATATGCACCTGCCTAGACAACACGACCATTTCTTTTCTAATTACGCGGTTTCCAAGATCATGGCGGAGAAGGAAGTTCGCGCTGCGGATAAATCTCCCACGAGCAGGTCGCGTAGACTGAGGACTGGTTGTATCCGTCCTGGAAATGGCGTGTTTGGCCCAGGAGGCGACGTCATCTGTGAAGGTTATCTCACACGGAAATACAACCCAACATGGGTACCGAACATCCTACAGTCGTTCATCTACGTGGAGAATTGCGCCCTAGCTCACCTGTGCTACGAGCAGCGACTCATAGAACTAGAAGGAGGATCCTCCAACCCAGACATCGGTGGTCAAGCCTTCACGGTCACAGACGCGGGTCCTCCAATTACATATGGTGATCTCTACACAGCACTCCACACGCTAGACGAAGAGACAGTTTTCCCGGTCTTTTCACCCACTTTCATGCTTGGGCTTTCGGAAATCATTGAATATCTCTACGTTACCAAAGCACTGCTATCGACATCAAATTCATTCATTAAACGTGCCATTGCTAGAATGATACCCACCGTTTCCACGGACGTGATGAACCTGCAAACTCCCATGTTCGCACTCTTGGGGGTCCATCTTATTTTTGACGACGCTAGAGCCCGCCTCCCTCCGGCTAAGGGAGGCCTCGGATACTTTGGACCATACCGGACTCTCGAAGGGATATGCAAAACCGCTGATGCATACTTCAAGTCTGATCGAAGTGGAGTGGAGCGAAACAATCCAGGTGGGGTGAGCTTTGGGTACGGTTTGAAGAAACCAAAGGGGACAAGTCGAGTCGGGAATGGCGTTGGTGAGCGGCTGGATGTAGACGCGGTGACTGCATTGAATTAATGTTTTGTTGGAGAATGTTACTATCTATCATTCGTCTCGGACACGCTCGCTTCAGTCTGTCGATCTTTCCACTGGGCCGAGGCCCTGCGAAGATGCAAAATAAGAAACCACGGGATGACATCACTGTGGATGGGAAGGCTTACCAACATCCTGTAGACATACCAAGTTTAGCATCGTCCGTATAGCACCGACCGGCGGAAAGGTCTGTTGTTATACTTGTTGAATAAGCAAGCATAGGCAAGCTACACTCTGCTGCACCCAAATCAACTCGATAGTAGTATATGATAATCAGTAGGCTTATCAAATCTACATAATTGCTACGGTATATTAGAGTGATCCGTAGCACAGGGGAAGATAAGAATATCCTCTCCCAAAAACCCTCACCATCTCGTCGCAGCCCCGACGAGAATACGAAGTAGTATTCCCCAATCACCATGCCTATCCGCATTAAACTCATCCTGGTTCGCCTTTAATGCCTGTCGAGCATTGATATCTGCGACCAATGTAACAATCCGCACGCAGGGTACAAGCCAGTTTGGTTGGGGTGCCCCGCCCTTGGGTGCGAGGGTTAATTCTGTCGAGGACGCGCAGAGACTTGTCGATCTGTTCGTCAGCTACGGACATGATAAACTCGATTCCTCCCGCGCCTACGGTGCCGGCTCCTCCGAAGAGGTATGGGCGCACTACGATGGTGCCAATGCTGCGACTATTCGCTCGGGGAATGCTAACGATGCAATTTGCAGCTCATCAGCCAGCTTGACCTGAAGGGATGCACCATAGATACAAAGTCGGTCTTTTCGGGAGAAACGCATTGATTCCAAGACTGATATGTTGAATGTAGGGCATACCCCACTGGACCAGGCGCATTCAAAGCGGAAAAAATCAAGCAGTCATGGGTTGCATCAGCCAAGGCCCTCGGACGCGTCAAAATCCAAACGTTCTACCTGCATAAACCAGATAGGAGCACGCCCATCGAGGAGACGCTCCGCGCCATCAACGACCTGTACAAAGAGGGCGCTTTGTGAGCTCTGCGGTTTGACGTTGCAGTATGACGACTTTCGCTGACGCTTACCAGCGAAGAGTTTGGGCTCAGTAACTTCACCTCATGGGAGGTTCGTTTCAATCCCTTGCTTTACCATCCGCTCTTGGCTCAGCCTCCATATCGCAGGTTGCCGAAGCAGTGACTATCGCCGATAAGCACGGCTGGATCAAACCGACGGTCTATCAAGGCATGTACAATGTCATCGAGCGCAACGTTGAAGTAGAGTACGTACCTCCAAATACCCAAATATAGCGGGCCAGATGAGGATAGCTGACTTGATGGTTTTGCTCAGACTGTTGGCTTGCCTGAGACACTTTGGGATCCGATTTTACGCCTATAGTCCGCTGGCGTACGTGTCCATCTTCCCCCCCGTCTCGTCCGATCATGCTATACTTATCCAATAAAAAAGGAGCGGCGTACTTTCTGGACGCATGTTGACCGAGACGGACACAAAAGTGCCTGGTGGGCGATGGGACCCCAGTGTCTCCGTCGTCGCTGGCGTACTGCAAAACATCTACACGCCAGTATTGCCTGTGATCAGGGAGCTGAATGATTCGCTGGTAAGTAGCACCCTACGTGTGGTGCTCGGATTATAATGCAGCCCACGTTGTACCTACTGGATGTCAGGCGAAAAACAATGTTCCCCTATCGGAAGCTGCGTTCAGGTGGTTACAGCATCACAGCAAGCTTGACCCGGCGGCTGGAGACCGCATCATCATTGGCGTGAGTAATCCCATCCAGTTGGAATCGAACCTGAAAGACACGTAAGCACCCTTTCGCTTTCCAATTGGAGGTGTCCTGACTTGGGGTCACAGTAATGGAGGTCCTCTCACTGAAGAGATCGTCAGGTTGCTGGACAGAGCTTGGTCAATGGTGAAACCGACTTCACGTGATTACTTTCTGTAAGCGTTGTCCAGACGAAACATTTGAACACAGTACTGTAAATAAAGAAATGTGTCAATCATGGAACCCAAAGGATTATGAAATTGCCGTCCGAGCAGTCGGAAAAAGGGATGACAAGAGGGAGATTCGAACTCCCGCCTCCATACGGAGATGAGAAACCCGCCTTAGCAGGCAAGCTTACAGTAAGCTTGAGTCACACGCCTTGGACCGCTCGGCCATCTTGCCATGGACAATGTGGCCATGGGCTTCCATCTAGTGACACCAAATGATCACACCCGAAGCATACAAACATCACCATTGAATGCCAAGCCAATCAACTTCGCATCAACTCTCAACCCTTCCATTACGTGCATCTTGTTGGGTGTCATTAGGTACAAACATGAAGGCTCAAAGCTATGTGCTGTGAGCACATGCCAGGCTTGCTGCATTGATGGACCAGTAAGCCTTGAATCTGACTAGGTAAGTAAGCACCCCACACGCTAATAGCAAGTACATTGTCAGCTACATACTTGCTTACATAATTTGCAGTGCTTGGTACTATGCAATCCCAGTTGAGGCAACGATCGCCCCTGAAATATTTCAAAACGCGAGCCCTTATTGTAGGCTTCGATCAGAAGTTCCAATTGCAGGGTTAGGCTTCCCGGATTGCTAGGGTTTAAGGGGTGCCACACTGCCACTAGCTGGCGTGGTGATCGCCAATGGAATTTTAAAAGCTTGCAGTGCCCACAGGCGCTGCCAGTGGCCCCACGAGGCAGCTCCATTGTGTCGCAGTCATGTTGGTTCAAGTCCTTGATGTCTGCCTTTCTGGTTTGGCAGTGTACCTCATCCGGCAACTTGTCTCGAGGAATAGGACACCGCTCCCGCCCGGACCGCCCGGTTGGCCGCTCATCGGAAACCTGCTCGACATTCCAGCACAAGCTCCTCATAAAACGATGGGCACTATGAGCGGAAAGTATGGCAAGTGCATATCCACTTTACAAATATACCTGGCTCGCTCATTCCACCCAAGGACCTCTCATATACTTCAAGTTAATGGGTTTGCAATATGTCATTCTCAACTCTCCCAAGGTGGCCAGTGACTTGCTCGAGAAAAAGAGTGCCATCACATCCAACAGGCCGCACTTGACGATGGGCTGTGACCTTGTTGGCTGGACCGATAATACGGTTTTCCTTCCATACGGCGAGGCGCACCGAAAACATCGAAAGTTCTTTTATCAGCAGATTGGCACCAAGAGTAGCCTCGAGCCATTCTACCCAATTGAGGAAGCGGAAGTAAAAAAATTGTTGCGCAATGTGTTAAGGTGCCCCGATGACTTGATTGCTCACTGTCACAGGTGTGGTGCTCATTGTCTTCTGGACCACCATGCTAATATGACATGTTTTGGATAGAACGGCCGCCGCGATCATCTTGAAGATATCACATGGTTATACCGTCAAGGAAAATGGTGATCCACTCGTGGAAATAGCTGGTAAAGCCATGGACAACTTCGCGGTGGTCACAACGCCAGGACGGTTTCTAGTTGACACTCTTCCAATCTGTACGTATTATAAGTATTTTTCACCCACTAGAGTCGCTTAAAGCGCCCTGTTAGTGCGATACTTACCCGAGTGGTTGCCTGGATGTGGCTTCCAGAGGGATGCAAGACGATGGCGAGAAATGTTGAACAAGGCAGTGGACATGCCTTACGCGTTCGTGCTGGAGCACTTGGTACGTTTGCACTCTCTGTTCGTGGCACTTGTATGCTGACATTGACGCAGGCAAAGGGTGACGCTTCGCCATCATTTATATCACGACAGCTTCAGGAAGGTGTCACTCCCGAGGACGAAAGGATTCTGAAATGGGCTTCTTTTTCTATGTACCTCGGTATGACTTCAGAAGCTTTATCATGGGATTGCTGACCTTGCATTCATCGTGATTTCGTGATATATTAGGTGGAGCAGAGACCGTGAGTTATCTTTTTGTGGGTGGAGAAATCCCGCTGAACAACAGTAACAGACACCTATCGCCCTATCTGCATTTTTCCTTGCCATGACGATATATCCAGAAGTTTTTAAAAAGGCACAGGCAGAAGTGGATGCCGTCGTCGGACATGAGAGACTCCCAACAGTTGAAGATCGTGACGCACTCCCCTATGTAAATGCGCTCTGTAAGGAAATTTCTCGTTGGCATGCAGGGGGGTCATTCGGCGGTACGTATCTTCGTCGATGTACATTTCTGATTTGACTGGGAACACATCGCATTAGTGATCCATGTGAGCACCCAGGATACGATCTACGAGGGATACCTAATCCCCAAAGGGACTTATTTCCTCCCGAACGTTTGGTTCGTGATATATCGAGCATGGCGTCAAATCGAGGTCTTATCCAAACGAATGGTGTAGGTTCATGTTATCCGACCCCGAAACATATCCCAATCCGGACGTGTTCGACCCGGAGAGGTTCCTTGGCGATGATCAGCAACTCGACCCGTGTGAAGTGTATTTCGGCTGGGGAAGGCGGTCATGTCCGGGTGCGCCCCTGGCAGAGTTGACGATCTTTACATGCGTCACGATGGTTCTTGCGACGTTGAACGTGTCAAGACAGGTTGAGAATGGTGTGGAATGCGTCCCGCAGTATGATCCCACGGAGGGTGGCATACGGTGGGTCCACTTTACTAAGTTAACTTGGCCTAGATTTGGTGACACCTGGGCTTACAGCCACATCAAGCCGTTTAAATGCCGGATTGCACCGCGGTCGAAGCAAGCGGAGGACCTTCTTCAGAGTTGATTCGGGTGACCACTTGGAACGACGAGGTTTCATCCATGAATTCGTCTAAGCTTATCGTATCGAATAGACTATATTTTCGATGGTATTTCTTCAAGGATGTCAGTTCCGAGTCGCTCGTAATGAGGATCTGGTGGCAGACGTGGACGGTATAAAACCTTTAGTGCCCTGCATACTGAATGTGTTGGGTTTGCTTACAGCGGTCTGCAAAAGTAATGGCAAATGCGTGATTTTTTTTTCTTGAACTGCAGTGTAACCCTAGGGGACACGGACCCTTTGATTGACTGCTGTACCCCATTTAGGACTGACCATGGCATGATGGTCAACTCTCGAGTGCCCAAGGCCCAGTGCAGGAGCCTAGCTAGTGGATAAGGCCAGGCAGTCGGAGGGATGTTGCTGGGTTGACGCATGGCCATTGGCGCCGGGCGGAACCAGACTCGCTGTCCTAGTCACTACCCTGGAACTTCACTCCGTAACCCGGAAAACGAGTCGACCGCACTGGCTCCGAGCCTAGTAACCCCTGAGCAAGGACCCGCACTACAGACTCAAAGTCCATCACTAAGTGGTTGTGTCAGTAATATTGCACCAGGAACCGTACTGCTGTGTACATACTGAGAAATGCTCAAGGTAAGTAACGGCGAAATGATATGACGGGCTGGACATGGCGGAATGAACGTGTCGTCACTGGCCCTGGCAAAATCCTGTCAGGTACTGTGTTGATTTTAATCCCAACACCTCTTATTGCCAGGTACTAAATCCGCCCCACGGTGGACAACCCCCAGCCTCAGGGTAGTGTCCCTGTCATAATCATATTCCGAGACATTTCAATATAGACATGCAGTCCAACAGAGGGGTCTCCGACCGCCGGTCGACCGCGGGGAACGGGGAAATGCGAACATTACGTTACGGGGCTCTGCGCACCAAGCATCAGCAGACTCGGAAAATGAGTGTGTCACCAAACCAACGAGTATAGTGATCATCGGGGCTGTTCAGCACCCATCCGTTGCGCAAGGGCGAAGGGTATAACTACATAATAACCAACGATGTCCCTGGAGCGGTCCGTTTTATTCGGTCCCGTCTACTGAAACTGATCGTGGAAGGCCGAGAATGGATGAGTGGGGTGGTGATAGTCCTAATCCCCAAGTCAGCGGTGGCCAGGATGATGCTACCTTGCGACGCATGACAGGTTGCATGTCAAATCTTGTCTGCGACTTGGCGATTCGGTGGTTGCGGGCCGGGGCTCCGTGTCAGAGAGCCGTGGACGGCCAATCTCGACCGCGTTCTGGTCACATCAGGGGGCGGCATCCGTCCTGTGTCCTTTGCGGGTCCGGCACGCAAAGGCGGTAGTGACATCATCGCGAATCCAGGAATGACGAAACGAACACAAGCAGGACGACTCGATGAATCAGGTACCCATGCCCAAGGAGGTTCATGCGTGGCACGATGAAACAAGTGTCGCCGGACGAGGAAGCGGGGAAGATGTAGTCGGAAGAATTGCTGCGCAACTTGCGTCAGCGCATGACCAACACGCACTGGCAATACCCCATGTAAGGAGGAGGGTTGGACTGCGTGGGCACGCGGCCTCTTCCTCGCCGCGTGGAGTTACCCACCACTATGGTATAGCAGAGGACTGGGGAGGGAAGACTGCAAACGTGAAAGTGATCGCGAATGGAATGGAATCAGACGGGCAGACGTAATCGAGCGATAAAGAACGGGCGGAAAAACAAAAGTCTGCCAACAAATAAGACATTACGGAGGTAGTGGGACTCACATGACTGGTCTGAACAAGAGACCAGGCAGGCACGATTGTGATCGAAGCTTCCAGTTCCGCGAAAAGGAGGTGGCTACGCCTGGCGATGACACTAGTAACCATGCGGTTTACGTTTGGCGTCTTGCAGATCTGGATACAGGATCCGGTGGGGGATGGTTGCAAGGTGGGACGGGGACTGCCGCGCGGGCCGAAATGTGGGGCATGCCAACGGGGTTGGTAGATCTCGCAGTGCGAGGAACACCACTCGTGATAGCACAGGATGATCCCGACGTACAGGATGTTTCACATTAATAGTTCCGAATCACGCCAGAACTTAAAAGTCCCTCGCGCGGACGATATGCGCAGAACGTCTGAGAATAGGTTGAGACAGCGAATAGCCATGCAACCGCGGAACTCACAAAGGGGAGATAAGGCGACCATGTGGAAAGGAAAGCGCGTTTTCGTCGAGGACCTGGACTTCGGAACCAGCCGCATTGCTCATCTCAGGATGCTTTGTATCCGGCTTTCATGTGTTATCAGGTACATGCAGGCACTCCGCCTTCATTAAGAAGACCTGATGTGATCAAGGCCAAATCATGTTCCTCGTCGTGACACGCATCGCAACATCATGAATACATTAAACTCATCAGATACATAAAAGGCATGAACGAAACGTCGTATAACCTAACCTTCTGGAATCTGTACGAAACCATATATCTGATGAATCATCATCAAGAAACCCTTGCAGGAAACATTCAGGAATTAGCAACAACAAACGAATATATCATGGCTCAGAGTTGACTTGAGTTGAGCAACGCACTCCCCCCATGCGTGCTTTTATTGTGCTGGGCCGAGTCCATAGTTGCGCATACCCTTTGGCTGATCCAACTCAGTCCCCAGGCGCCAGCACGTGCGATCATCCAGAGCACTACTCGCACTCCGGGTATGAGTCGTACCACGTCACCAAAGTCCCAAACGTCCCGGTGATACGTGATCCGACCTTGTTCGTTAAAACAAAGTCGTGTCAAGACAGGAAGTCGGAAATGGAGCGGCGATGGCACGCAAATGAGTGTCCCAGGTATTGGGAGAGTTGGAGATGTCGGAATGGAAAGTGATAATTGTGAATCGGCGGGAGATGAGGGGGGGTGGCGTAGCATCAAGGTTTTGGGTATCTTGTATGTGGTATGAAGGTCGGGAAAGAAGAGGATGTTAAGCGTGTATTCGACGAAGCTCTTCTTGTGACCATCTAGAATGATGTGCACGTGTGAAAGAGCGGTGACCTTGAAGATGAAAGACGCACCAAAGCTCTCCGTTTCGCTGACGTCATCTACTTCCGCCCACATGCGGACTGCCTTGAACCATGGGTCATCTTCGCTGTGCTTATCCGGTAGACCAACCCTCAAAAGGGCGTGGAGAATGGATCGTGGCCGAGGCACATCAATAGCGCAGCAGCGATGAGTGAGAGCGTGAATGTCGGAGATGAGCGCACGGGACGTGGCAGTTATCAACGGGTTCTCGTATCTAGGGGTCGCAGTGCATTATTGTTCGATGGGAGGTTTGAGCGCCAGTACAGACACTTACACTGTCCTGCGTCGTCAGGTAATTTCCGGTTGTCAAGTGAGAAGGCACGCGCCTGCACGAGAGTCATAGAAGAACTCAGAAGTACCGAGGAAACTGGGGTTGAAAGTACTGTCATGCCCACAGACTTCGACTGTCGTCGACCTTCTTTGGATGATCGACAACCCCCCTATCGAAGAAGATCCATGTATCATTAACCCAGTCGGGACATGGTTCTGGACTGCCAACACAGATGTTTCAGGTGGGCCAGGGGCTATCGACATGGGTGTCTGCAGGGTCGTTCTTCCGTGTGTCCGTAAGCAGGCTGAAGTCGGATGGCGAGCTCGTATTCCAATGGAAGGCGTGTGCTATGAATCTCAGATACCACCGACACTGTAAGTTGGGGATTGAATTCAAGACGGACAAAAGGCTGGCGAAGCTGACACAGATCCGACAATTTAAAATTACCTTTATCTGACCAGTCCAAGGATGCACCGTTGGGCACGGATGAGTGTGGTGTTTTGGGTATACATTGTTTTGCTAATCCAAACGATACTCAGATCGATCTCATATCTAACACAGATCTATTGGCTATCCAGTCAACCGCTTTCCCGACGATTGATCATAGTCGATAGTCACGGACTGTTCTACATGCACCCGAACATCCAGATCCAACTCGCGTGGTGGACTGGGTCCAAACTCGACGTCGATTGGTGCCTTCTGGAGCTCGCATGGCGAACGTAACGCAGAAATGACGGAACGTTGCATCGGGTGTGTAAGTATGATGTTCTCGAACCGTGCTGCCTCCGCTGGTTCAGAAAGTTCTAGAGAAAGAAAACGCGAACCACGTTCAGGGTTATTTTGGAATTGGAGGAAAGCGGCACACCTCTTAGATGGAGCAAGATCCGTTGACTCATTATCCAGGTGACCGCGTAACCCAGTGACGCGCTGGTGTGGTCATATTTGTAAAAGGTGACAATAATGAGGCTAGATTGGCGCTCACCCTGCTGACTGATGCCCGGCCGACCGGAGGGTTTACGGTAAGACTTCGCCGTGAAGTTTGTACGGAAATCACGACACCCACCTGTACAGCTTGATTACTCGCCCGGTACAGAATTAGATTGAAGACATTGACACCTTCGGAATGTCAAGCACAAGAAAGACAGCAGAGCGACCGACCCTACCTGTCAAAACAAGGAAATACCCGAGCCCGTCATAGATCATTCTATTAGAGACCAATCAATCCAGTGTCGCGTGCGGTGCACGCCAAGGCCTTACGTTCTGATCAACCGAGAGAATCTACGATCGAAGCGGAGGTGGCTTGAGCGCTGATTGACAAAGACAAGTAGAGCCAAACACTGACCTGCCATTAATGGAATTATATTGCACGAGATAGAAGGTAGAGACGAAGAACGCCCCGGTGTCCCAAATCATTGCGATGAGATAATACGTCCATGCGAACGGATGGGCGCCGCCATTTCCCGGAGTGCAGCTTAATGCCCGTTCAATGGTTCATCTAATTTCTACCTGATATAGACTTACTTTCCCTAGATTCCGTCGGGCGCAAAATCAGCGTCAAGTCAATGCTGCGGTGGTGCGACGTACGTTTGCCACGACCGCTGATAAATGGTTAGCGATCTATATATGCTACCAAACAATGGAAGTACTCACGTATACGATGATACAGATTAGTGAACCACTCAAGCTGCGCAGAAAAGTTCAGCAGGGAAGGTGGCAAACACAGGAAAGGCACCGACTCCAGTCGAAACAGCAAAGGCCGCAACGATGGCAATACCAACGGCACGTTGCCTGTGGGCAATGTTGAACGTCCTTTTGGAGGGATGTTGAGCAAGCCCAAAAGAGAGTGAAATAAACTCACCTGACACCCAGGATGACTTGAGAAACCATAGTTTGCAAAACTGAAAACGTGTGAGCGGGAAGTGTAGGGCGAATGGATCGATTGGAAGGACCTTTGAAAACAGGTGCGAGTAGATAGTAATGTTTACAGGATTGAACAGTGAACAACGTGGCGAGAACACCATAATTGCTGATGACCATAACGACTATACTAACATAGCTGGCTCCCAATCAGACAAGGAGAACGAAAAGGTACTAAAAGTGCGAGACTCACCGAATGAGAACGAAAAGAACGCATCCCAGGCTACGCCAAGCGGGTGGTCAATAGTCAGTGAGAAAGCGCCGACGAGATGATACCTTGGGCGGAAGATATCAGATTGACTTCGGTAAAACCGCAATTCAGCGGGAAGGGTGATTAGGTAGCTGTGTCCAGATCAGCAATGAAACTAGGGGGCGTCGGCCATTATTGAGGACTCACTCATAAGCGGCGATCGAGAGCGAGGCGACTCGCAGGTATTTTTCAGTCTCTGATCCAACACTCATTTGCGGGGGTGCTAGAGGGAGAGCGGAAATTCGAAATGTGAGTACCGGTGAGCTAATTTATACAAAGGTCATGCTGACCTACTGGTGGCAATCCGTTTGGTGCCGTCAGGTGAGCCACTTTTGGACCAGATCGATACTGCGACCGATCAGCTGTGACATACCTCGAGTGGAAAGGGTAAAGTAAGGCACGACCGTAAACCCGGACAATGAAAGAAAAAAAACAAGTCAAATAACAAATACGTAGCTGGGTCAGTCACATCCCATTGTTCCGACCAATCTGCCTCATCTGGACTTGTCTCCCGGAAACATCTTCCGTATGCAGAAGGTCTCAGCTGAGTTTCAACCCGAGTGGCGCATCTTGACGCTCTACGGCTAGCAAATGGGGAAACTAGGCGCAGGCTCAGCGGTTGGCTGTTCGGATGCATAGATCTAATCCACTTGGCTAGCCCGGACGGCAAACCCTGACGAGAAAGTCGCCCAAGGTCTCGAGATGATGACATGATAACGTCCAATCCGACGGATGGCCGGCATCGCGCCACTGGGCAGTTGCCATCCCTTACGTCCGCCCTGAATAGCTTCGAATTCCCCATGTTACAAGCATTACAAAATGTGGAGATCGATCTTTCAATCCTCCACCGTTCTAGCTCCTAAATACCACTTCGCCCCGCTGCTTTGATCACTATACCATTTCCGAGCACAGGTAGGCATTTCCGCGCGTCCGCCGAATTTGGCCCCGGCAGGAATGCCGCGCCGACCAACCAGGCGAGATACAAGCCCATCAATCCATCGGACACCGTGCAAGTCGTGGTGCTATTCTGGCTTTGTATTAGCAACGCGGCGGTGTTGGCGTCGTCTAGTTCAGGGGCCTTGGTGCTTGTCGGCAGGTCGTCAAGGACGAAGTGGAGCAGAGGAAACAAGGCATTGTCTTGTACCTCCAAGACATGTTTCTCCAGTTCTCGTCTCCACACCAAGTATTCACATTGGCGCGTCGAGAAACCGTACTCCGCAAGTGACGAGAGCAGGTTGTTGAAGGTCGGAAGGGGGTTAGCTACAATGTGTAATACCCTCTGTACAGCGTTCGGTAATGGGGCAAGTGCGGCGAGTGTGGCGCATCGTGCAACATGGTCGACTGGAACCATATTGACGGTATTGTTAATGTCAGGGACGAGCCCAAGTTGAACACAACCTTTGACCATCCGCCATATGAAATCATCCGTATTCGTTACTACACGCAAGCGGGTCAGCCGGAAGATTCATCATCCAGGGACGGAATGAGCATACCCGCGGTCTTTGAATCTCCGACAACATACCCGGGCCGCAGTACATGGGCCCATAGCCCCCGCTTCCCCGCCTCGAGCAACAGCTTTTCGGAGACCCATTTGCTCTGTCCGTAACCGGTTTTGAGACCCGTCCGCGCGCCTTCAAGGTCATCGTCTTCGGGTATACCCTTGTGTTTGCTGCGCATTTGTGACAAAGAATCAGAGAGTCGGACATAGTGCTCGGTGTCAATTGCCGACGTCGAAGAAACAAAAACGACATGCTTTTGCCTCGTTGTCGAAGCGAGTTCGATGGCTGTCAGAGTCCCAATTACGTTTGGTGATCGGAGCCTCTCATAAGGATAGACCCAGTGCACCTGTCCATCGTTTATTTTCAGCTCAAAGGCCGACAGTCGTGAGAGAACATACCAAGGCGCCGTTGTGCAACACCACGTCAGCTTCAGCTGCGATCCTAGCCCAAGTACTCTCGTTCATTCCGAAGCGGTCTTGCCCGAGGTCTCCAATAACTACCTCAAGCCTCCCGGAGGTTACCCATTCTTCATCCCAAACACCACGGTCTGTCGATCCCGTCTTCAATCGTTCAAGCGCATTTTCGGCAGTGGAAGCACGAACAAGACAGACAACTTTCTGCACTCTCCCCTGGCGCTGGAGCAAGTCACGAAGGACAAATGCGCCGAGGTACCCAGTGGCGCCAGTGAGAAACACAGTCAAGGCACGCGTGTGAAAATCGGGCGGTAGTGGCAGGTAGGAATCTCGTAGGCGAATGACCAGACTCTCGAAATCCTGGCCATATTCGACCACGACAGGTGTCGACTTCTTCTGTATGTCACCGGTCTCGTGTACCAGGGTGGGCGGAGTGGTGTTCGAATCTTGGGGGGCAATACCGAAATCTGGGTCACGCAAACTGTCGATGGCAGCTGCCGAACCAGTAATGGTGGGCTGGGCAAAGATAAGGCCTAAGGGTGCTTCAATAACAAATGCCTTTCGGATCTCGAAAATGAGGCGCGTTGCAAGGATCGAGTGTCCTCCGAGGTCGAAGAAACTCTCGTCTAATGGTATCGTCTCCGGTGGGTTGGGTAACACCTCCGCCCATAACAAACACAATTTTTCCTCTGTGGGACTGATGACCCTTTTTTTAATGCCGTTGGAGGCGGCCTTGCTCTCGGCATGGGCGACATGGGCGTGAGCTGTATCTGGGAAAGGGAGGGCAGGTTTATCTATTTTTCCATTGGGGTTGAGGGGCATACGACGAAGAGGAACGAATACTATTCGAGCACAAGAGTCAGCCAGAAAATCGGTCCGCCCAAATATTGGCGCACGTGTAGGAATGCTATAACTAGGTAGTTTTTTCTTGAGATGCTCTCTGATGTCTTTAATGAGCCGTCTAAACTTCGGTATGCTCTTGATGCCGTCAGCTTCTTCGGCGTCACTCTGCTCACTCGTGAAACCATTTAATAGCGCGCCTTCTAGCGGCACGAAGTAGCTGATGAGTATCTTTTCTTCGTCCTTGTCTCTCCGTACGAGTGTCACGTTCTCACGGACAAGAGGGTGTTGGCTCATCAAGGTATCGATCTCCCTAAGCTCAATCCGGAAACCACGTATCTTCACTTGGTCGTCCGCGCGTCCTATGCATTCGACACGACCATCGGGGAGATAGCGCCCGAGATCGCCAGACCTATACATTCGATCGCGAATACCCTTCCAGTGCCGTGACTCAGGTCCGGCGAGACCTTGCGGCGGGTGCCGGATGGTGTCCTTCCATGGCGGTGGTGATGACAAGCCAAACCAGTTTGAAACAAACTTCTCGACGGACGTCTCGGAATCGAGATATCCCTCTGCCAAGCCACCCGAGCGCACATAGATCTCCCCGGCTTCGCCGACGGCACATGGAACGCTCTTGTCAGCTCGATTGACAACAAGGAGTTGGACGTCGATCATGCCTTCTCCGGCTGGCATAATGTCTTTTTGAGTAGCAAGGAAGGTCGGATCCGTGGACACGGGCGGAATGAGAAAGTAGGATACTGCGCGTTGTGTTTCGGTAGTGCCGTACATGTTAATGATATGGACATTGGCAGCGAGAGACTGGAGGCGAAGGCAATCACGCTTAGTGAGAACATCTCCGACGAAGAAGGCACTGCGAAGCGAAGGGATCTGTCGAGTAGCCTGGGCGGAGAGAAGCTGACCCATGGCGGGAGTGAGGTGAGTAACGGTGACCTTGTTATCATTCATCCACTCCGCGAGTCGGCCGGGTGTCCCGATGTCTTCTGCTGTAGGAACGTAGAGCTCGGCGCCAAAGAACAGGGGCGTGAAGACTAGAGATGAGGTGAGGAGATAGAACCATTCTGGAACATCAACTCACTATCACGCTGTATCGGGTCATGGGCAATACCACTAAGCATAGTGAACTTGGAGGATTCACCCAGCAAGAACCTCTCGCCCATCCAAGGGAAGAAGTGGGTTAAGCTGTAGTGACGACCCCGGACCCCTTTTGGTATGCCAGTACTGCCACTCGTGAAGGACAGGGTGCCGATACTGTCTGGTCCGAGGATGACATTCGGGTCAGTTTCCGAAAGGTGGTAACGTGACTTGAGAACGTCGACTCCATTCAAAATTCCACCCAGAATTCCGCCAGTCGGCGAAAACTCAAGTGTGGGAACTTCGACGCGAATTCTGAGGTCGTTTGAGATGAATTCCCGAACGCTAGGCCCGATTCTGCCTGCGCCAGCTAGAACGATGAGCCCGCGGGGCTGAGCGACTTGCAAGTATATCTGTTGCCGCGTTGGGGGGTACGCAGGATCTGGTAGGTTGCGTGTGAATTACGGCCCCAACCAGAAACACGATGAACACACCGATGACAGAGAATGTCGCGCCGGCTTTGAGGACTGCGATGACTGCAACAACAAGCTCCACGCTCCGATACGCATAGATCATCACGACTTCTTCACGCTTGATACCACCTTGGAGAAGATGATGTGCCAGGATATTTGATGCTTTCCTGATGTCACCGTAGGTATGGGTACGTGCGTCTTGTGTCCCATCGGGAGATATGGAAGGAAGGCTCTGGATCACGCATGGCCGGTCTGGCCAGCGAATTGCATTACGCGAAAAGACATCTGTTATCGCCCCTTTCCAATCACACCAATGAAGGTCCGCCGTTGGGTTGGGTAGGTGGGCTCTTTGACCGTTTGTCAACAGGGGCACCGACCCCACGAGGGCGGCAGGGTTCGCAGAGACATTTCGAAGTAACACTGAGAGCTGGTCGACGATGAAAGAGATGCGAACGGGGCTAAAGAGTAGAGAGTTGTAGAGAATGCGAAGTGCAATGTGGGGAGCAAGGGAGGAGCGAGTGGTCGCGGGAGGTCGCGTGACGAAGATAGTGAGATCGGAAGTCAGACTAGTTGAGCGGATGAAGTTTTCGCGGGGTTCGTCAGTAGTCTCGTCAAAGAAACGAACCCGAAAGAGGGGACGAGTGTTTTCCGTCGTGTCTTCCCTGTCCTTGCGGAGGGCTTGGACGATGGTTTCGTAGGGGAGTACATCAGCCTCGGCCTCCTTCTCGACATGTTGAACACGCCGAACGATGGTCGAGAAAGTATCAGATGGATCGACGGCCAAACGGAGGATCAGAGGTGCACTGGCCGTGGCCGATGAAGAACCGATGACGATGTCAGTGTCGCCCGTGTAGCGATAGAGTAATATAGTGAAAGCGGCGAGGAGAAGGTGGAACGCGGAAGGACTGTTGTCTGTCTTTTGCGCATCGTCGTCCTCTGCGCTGCCATCATCCAAATGGAGTGCGAGTTTCAGCAAGGCAAGAGATGAGTGCTCGGGAAGATCTGCGGTGTGGGCAGCCTCGATCAATTTGTTCGTCCCGACTGGTCTTGGGTAATCGGTCGGCAGAGACATCGACGGGAGGTTCTGCAACCTCGCCAGCACTCTCGAGAGTGCACTGTCCACCATCGGGCTGGATGGGCTAGTACTAAGCCTACACTGGGTCAAGCACGCAAAAGTTAGTATAAATAAATCCGACAAATCCGTCCACACAGCAAATTCGGCCGACACTCGAACTCGCGATGATCGACCGGGACCGATACACATTCCGTACGCTACCGCATGAGACAACTTGAAAGTCGCGGCGATGATGGCAACGTATCCTTCCGAGCCCGTTGACTAGTCGTAGCGAGATACCAGTCGTCGCGACTCACCCTAGTAGGGCAGCCTGGCGACCCGCTCCGACAAGACTCTTGGCAACAGACTCGAGCGATCCCAGACCACTGGGTTTGCAAACTCAGGTGCGCTGCCTATCCCACTTTTCAGATCAATCATGGTTTCATTTCGGGCTCGGACCGATTCGAAGTTGGGTGCATCCTTGATCTTCGAAGAGTTCGCGCGTAGACTCTCCAAATGAAAACAGTCCGTCGGACACAATGCCACCGCAGGATCAACAGGGAATGAGTCTGACAGAGGCCCCTGTCTAACCCGCGACGCTACAATTTGTCAGGTAAGTTCATGCTTACATCGCTCGCCGCTAACAAGAATAGTGATCCATCCAACGACGCCACCATCGCTCTCACTGCACTGACTCCACTACTTATTCCCGCGGCCCATCCTATTTTCTCTACTTCCCAAACTGGGCTTCCAACCCGAACTGCTCGCAGGACGCAGTTGCGGTCCAGTTCTCCCACCGATATTGGTTCCAAGATATTTCAGTGTCGTTGTCCAGCGGATTCGTTGAAGCCCGTAACAGTCGAAATGTTCCACATGTACTCGGCTCAAGGTGATACACAACAAGCCCTGGGGCCTCGGTCAGGGCTCAGTAGGTATGTAAAATATAGACTGGTCTCCAGCGGCTCGCCTTCGTCACAACCGATTGCATTCACACGCAAGGGACTCAACCGAGAGAAGCACCACCCAAATTGATCGCGGGTTCCCGAGTCCTCAAAGTCCGTGCTTCTAAATGAGGGCTTGGGGATACGCATTCACGATTCGGGTCAGAGTGCTTGTCACCGCTTAAACTGTGACATTCATTTTCTGAAACGAAATCGTGCGCCAAGGAAGAGGCTGTTTGTCTAACTTGAGTCGAGGCCCTGCCGTCAGCGGCTGGAGGGTGCTCAGAAATGTACGTATGGTAGTTCAAGTAATCGGGTAGGTGGACCTGAAAAGACTCATTTTTCCTTCTCGTTTTGCAAAGGGTGGGTATCCGTGAGGCTTCATGCTCCAGTGCGCTTCTGCGAAATGATGCGCGATTTCGAGTTGACGTTATATCAGCTACTGCATGGGATATAGCAAAACACTAGTATCTTCGCTCTTCCATGTATTCATACACACAACCTCTGAGCGCACAAGGAACACAAACACCAGATTCGTAACCTACAACCATTTACGTAGCAAAGCTGATGAGCTTCCTCCTCATTTCCTGCAGCCGGGTTCGCGACGCGTCCAGCCGAATCCGCTTCGCCTCGAGCGCTGGGTCCTCGCTCACCAACTCTTTCATACGGTCAGCAAAATTGGCCGCCGAGGTCGTGTCTGCCAAAAGGCGCTGGAGTAGGCTGACAGACAATTTCTCCACCAAGGCCTGGTGCAGGGATTGTTCAATCTTGAGCGGGACATGATCGATAATGCGCTGGACAGAATGTCGCCTCAGTCTCTCCGTTGTCTGTTCCGTTTGGATGTCCACTTACCTTGTATGCAATGGTAAAGTATGCGCGCACGTCCGCCATGACGACCAACTCGTCTTCGAAATGATCTCGAGGGGATAGACGGGTGAGGTCCTCCGCAGTGAGGTTCGGGTACCCGGATTGAGAGAGATACTCCAAGGCATTTTGTACCGATGAACTGTTCGACGACCTATGTCTCCCCGACCGATCGTTGGGTTGCGCAGGTGCTTTGTGGTGTTCGGGATCTCTGCGAGCTTGCTTGTACCTGGCAAGCCACTTTGCACGATATTTATTGTAATCCGTCTCATTCTGGGTGTAGTTGGGAGTTATCTCCAGTCGCAGAGTTTCCTTGATCGCGATGAATGCTTTCTGCTTGTGTTCTTCGATATCAGGGCGAAGGAGATTCCTGCAGATGAAATAAAATCTACATCAAGCTTTGCTAGAGGTTCTCGACGACGTACGAGACCAAGTCCTGGAGGACCTTGAACCGACCAAAGTGCGCCTCGATGAGTTTCTGAACGATATCATCCAGCACATCATTGATAGACCTCAGACACTTCTCTGCGGGCGCAGACCACAGTGTCGTGAACCGGTTGATGAGACGTATCTTGGCTTCGTATGGGATATTCCCCGGGAGTTCCCATGCAATAGAGCTGTAACCACGCGTCATAAGCGTAACGCAGTAATTGAGGAGAATGAAACAGACTCCTTGATGACATTGCGGATATCGTACAATCCCATTGTCTCCACTTTATCATTCTTATCAAGCATGAAAGACAAAGGGGGTTCTTCGGGTTCGAGAGTATCAAATCTCTGGTATTCCTTGGGCGCTTCGAAGGGGCGGAAATCCGGGGATGTTACTCGAATGTTTTCAGCGAATGTATGGTACAGCGCACGGTTTCGTTGCGCAAGGATCTTGTCCGTGCTGGCGCCGGAGACGGCACCCTTGAACGCATCACAGAACGCGTTGACTCTCACGAGGACCTCGATTTGTGGATCGGTGTCCAACGGTTTGGGGAGAGCACTGATTTCCTTCAAGCAGTCGGTAATCAATCGCTCGACATCTTCCTTGAGTTTTGGTATACTGCAAGAAGGATTGAGTTGAGAGCGGAACTCAGGCGTGGGACACGACATACACTCTATTGATGTGTTTGACGAGCAAGACACTGATGTCCGACACGAATGCCGGGATTCCAAAGCGATCGCGATCAGCAATCTCACTCCAGGGGGAAGTGGCCTCGAAATAATCCGCAGCGATGCGCTGGAACGCTGATCTCGAGAGTCGCTGTGCCCGTTGAGTATCGTCAGGAAGACGAACACAGTAGTACCCGTGCTTCAATTGGTGTTGACGCCCTTCGATGACATCGCACCAGAATTTCCTGGCGTTCAGGGCACCTTCCCCGAGTGTATCGGGTTTCGTGAGGATACCTACGAGGAACATTTCTGTGAGAAACAAGTACTTGTCATCGGATATCGACAAACCTATGGTGCGCTCTCCATCGGGATCGACTTCCCTCGCCAGCCTTACGGACTGTTGGTTTTGCATGTCATCTAGTCGGACATATAGTAGTCAGGAATGTTCTCAGATGACGAAGGCGCTACGGTATGACTAACCGCTCATTGGAATCGTGGTTAAAACGATCGTGTTCGTTTTACAGATGTAAGACTTTGTGAGTTCTTGCACGAGGTCAAGCACTTCCGGATCCTCATTTTGTATAAGTCCTGTGGAAAACGATCAGCACGGAAATATGTGCAGATGGCATACTAACCTGGTAAATCCACAAAGGACAAATCGGTTGCACTTGGATCCTCGATAAAAATAGAAACCACGTTTCGCGAGAATTTGAGTATGTGAGTAAAGTCTTTCAAATCCTGCATGCTCTTCCTGTAGAAGATATCCGGCGCAACATTCGGGTTGAGGATGGCTGCTTGGGCACGTCGGAGCCAGATGTCCATGTCGTTCTTGTCGGTGATGGTAGGACCGAATTCTATCTCCTTTTGTTGTGCAACAGGACTTCCGAATGAATCGTAATCAAAGCGCAGCTTGATCCTACAAGACCACGTTGTCGCGTTACTGGACATTGTGCATTCCATCGGGCACCTGTCCAAAAGATGAGGGTAAGAACAACTTGGGATGGATTGGACACACCGCGTGCAAGTTCCACTGTCTCGAGGCACATTGACCTGGCATGCACTGTCAGGCGTCTTCTATAGCTGGACAGATAGCCAGAGTGACTTACACCGCTAACCGCTTCAACAAGGGAACTTTTTCCAGCTGAGAAGGTTATCATAAGTTGAGACTAAATCCGAGCTCGACCCATATAACACCAATACGTACCGGACTGGCCTCCAATGACGACGATAGAAGGAAGATCGAGGACCGTTTCTCCACTGTAGAAGTGGGTTAGTAGCAAAAAAGCGCAATGCGATAATGAACTTGCCCCAAGGAGCGCAAGTCGCTGATGAGTTGCATCAGCTCCCTGCGCCTACGCGCATATTCGGTTGAAGACAGGTCAACTGCTTCCCAGTTTTCTTCCGGAGGAGTCCGGATCTCACTCTCTGTCGTTACAGAGACGGATGATTCAGTAGGAGGCGACAAAGTGATAGGTTCGGGCTGAACGCTTTGTCGCCTCCCATTGAAGCGCGCATTACGACCAAAAGGCATGTTCATGACTATCAGTGTGAGCGATAAGAGGGGGGTGGTGGGAGAAGGGGAACGATGGAGGCTTTATGCATCCCGTCGATGCTGTGGAGGGGCATAAAAAGAAGGTCCCCGTTACGACCGCTCTACAGCATTCAGACACGAGGCATTCAAGCCTATCATGCGAGTTACAGGACATCCTGTGGGAATTCTATAGCGCTGTTATGTGAAGGCAACCGAAAATGTTCCAGATCCAAACCTCCGAACTTCGGGGATTTCATTGGCAAACGTGAAACTCGCCTATTGTTGTCAATCGCGAACATGGTAGCCAATACACCCTGGAAAGTGGACACGACCCAAAAAGCGTAAAGTGCATTGGATCCAAAGGGGTTATGACACGAGGCACTGAGGTAAGTACCCAAGAGCGTGACAGACACCCTGAGAATCGAGTACATATATTCACAGAGAAGGTTTCGGCGCGTTCAGACACTCACCGGAGCGTCCGATGCTGAGAGGCAAGATGCAAGTTCAAGATGTATGTAGATGATAGGCTGCGGCTTGACAGACTCCAAACTAGTTTGTAGTGGTTATGGAGTCCGAGTGACATGCCGTCGCCGAGTGATTATTTTACATAAATGATCACGGACGTGTCGCTGAGATGAGTAGGTTCGTCGCTCGTGTGCCTGTGAGATATCGAAAAAATGGCAGCCCATCGTCTCTCTGTAAGGCTTAGATATGGCACGGTTAGTGCGGGATATCCGTGGCATCTCGCACGCGAATATCCTGCCTTGCCCGTGGATGGGCTAATTGAAAAATCAGATCAGACAATAATTCAAGGATCAATGCAAGATTGCGGAGTTTAAATCGGAACTAAATCGGAACCAAAGTAGCGACGGATCAGCGTAACTGTGGAGATGCTCACTCATGGGGCGTTCGAACTCGCATTCAATCGCCGCATCGAGGAACTCGCTTGATCCACGAGGCATTCGGTCGGTTGCAGATCCTCTGGGATTAGTTCAGCAAAGGGTCACCGTTTCCCCCGCCATCGTCAAGATTTGTTGTTGACGCATGCACACGCCCAACTATTGTAGTGTGTACCATGCTTTCAGATGTTGGTATTAATACTTGTATCGCTCTTCCTTCCCTGTTTCAATCGACGATATCTATATTACACTCTTGGTGCGTCCATGCAACTACACCACATGGAACCAGACCCAAACGAATGCGCATCTCATTCAGCAAGTGGCAAGCGCGTAGACTCGCAACAAAAAAAGGTCACATGGTTTTGGCGGGGGACGTGGGCCGAAATTCGTCACAATGAGTATACTCACGTAGCAAAGCTGAGAAGTTTTCTTCTCATTTCCTGTAGTCGAGCCCGCGACGCTTCGAGCCGCGCCCGCTTCGCCTCCATCGCCGGGTCCTCACTCACCAACTCTCTCATGCGATCGGCAAAGTTGCCCGTCGAGGTCGTGTCGGCCAAGAGACGCTGGAGTAGGCTGACCGACAATCTCTCTGCCAGAGCCTGATGCAAGGAGTATTCGATCTTGAGCGGGATATGATCGATGATGCGCTGTACGACGCGTTTCAGCTTTTGAGTTGCATCTGCTCCATTTGGGCCCTCGCCTACCTTGTATGCGATCGTAAAGTACGCGCGCACGTCCGCCATGACAACCAACTCTTCTTCAAACTGGTCTCGAGGGGAGAGACGAGTCAAGTCTTCCAAAGTGAGCCCAGGGTACCCGACCTGAGCCAGGTAACGCAAGGCTTGCTGTTCCGGTCGCACACATTCCGCTGGTTCCGAGAATCCAGACCATGTCACAGATGGCGTCGCAACATGCACCACTCTGTTGTTACACGGTTTAGGAATTCTGTGTATTTCGGGGGTTTTGCGAGCTTTCTTGTACATGGCAAGCCAGCTTGCACGAAGGCTATTATAGTCTTGTACGTTTTGAGTAAAGTTTGGGCTTGTCTCAAGTCTCAGAGTTTCCTTGACTGCGGCAAGTGCGCTCCGCTTGTATTCCTCGATATCGGGACGGATGAGATCCCTGGGAAAAACAGGGTCTACGTTAAATATTTACGGTACGCTTGTCGACGGCGTACGAGGTCAAGCCCTGCAGGACCTTGAATCGGCCAAAGTGCGTCGCGACGAGTTTCTGAATGACATCATCGAGTACATCATTGATGGAAGTCAGACAGGTTTCCGCGGGCGCAGACCACAGCGTCGTGAACTGGTTGATGAGACGCGTCTTGGCCTCGTACGGAATATTACCAGGAAGTTCCCAAGCAATCGACCTATACGGGTTGAACGTCAAGAAGCGTGACCCAATAATGCAAGCGAATGGCACAGACTCCTTGATGGTCTCGCGGACCTCGTAGACTCCCATGGTCTCTACGCTATCATTCCTTACTACGATAGGTTCTTCGGACCCGAGAGCGTCAAACGACTCATATTCCATGGGCTGTTCAAAGGGACGGAAATCGGGGGAGGTTCCACGGACGTTCTGAGCGAATATCATGTAAAGTGCTCGATTTCGCTGCGCAAGGGTCTTGTCGGAGCTAGCACCCGAGACGGCGCCTTTGAAGGCATCGCAGAACGCGCTAACTCTCACAAGAACCTCGATCTGCGGATCGGTTTCCAACGGCTTCGGTGAAGTACTGATTTCCTTCAGGCAATTGGCAAGCAAACGCTCGACCTCCTCTCTGAGTTTTGGGATGCTGCACGAAGACACGTTGAGCCCAAAGCCAAACTCGAGCATGCAACGGCGCAACGTACGCTTCTCTGATGTGCTTGACGAGCAGGACACTAATGTCCGACACGAACGCTGGGATTCCGAAACGCCCGCGATCCGCAATCTCGCTCCAAGGCGGCGTCGTGTCGAAGTAATCTGCTGCGATGCGCTGCAACACGGATCTCGAGAGTCGTTGGGCTCGTTGGGCATCGTCGGGAAGACGAACGCAATAGTACCCGTGCTTCAATGGGTCCTTGCGTCCTTCGATGATGTCCCGCCAGTTTCCCCTGGCATCGACGTCACCTCTCCCGAGCGTATCTGGCTTCGTGAGGATCCCTATGAGAAAATCCCTGTGAGGGACGAGTGTTCATCGTCAGAACTAGACAGACCTATGGTGCGCTCTCCGTCTGGATCAACTTCTCTCGCCAGTTTCACGGCTTGCTGATTCTGCATATCATCTAGACGGACAGGTGGTCAGGGGCAGGCATACTTCCGGGTGACCAAGGCGCTATGACTCACCACTCATCGGTATGGTGGTTAGGATAATGGCATTGCTTCTCCCGATATAGTGTTCAGTGAGTTGTCGCACGAGATCAACCACCTCTTGATCCTCATTCTGTATCAGTCCTGTAGAGATAATCAACACCCCAGTGTGTGAGGATAAGATGGATCCATACCTGGTAAATCCACAAATGACAGGTCTGTGGCATTTGGGTCCTCGATGAAAATGGATACTACATTGCGCGAAAATTTGAGCGCGTGGGTAGAATTCTTCAACTCTTGTATGGTCTTTCTGTAGAAACTTTCGTGAGAGAGATTTGGGTTAAGGATAGCCGCTTGCGCGCGACGCAGCCAGACATCCATGTCGTTCTTGTCGGTAACAGTAGGTCCGAAAACTATCTCCTTCTGTTTGGCAGCAGACTGTCCTGACGAGTCATAATCAAAGCGAAGCTTGATCGTGCATGACCAAGTTTTCGCGTTACTTGACATTGTACATTCCATCGGGCACCTGTCCAAAAGATAAGAATCATAACAGGGCAGAATAGGTCACACGCACCGCGTGCAAGTTCCGCTGTCCCGAGGAACATTGACCTGGCATGAATCGTCAGGCATCTTCTAGAACTTGGTTGACACTTGGCGTGACTTACCCCGCTAACTGCCTCGACCAAGGAACTCTTTCCAGCTAATAAGGCAGCATCAGGTCAGGACCGAAGCAGAGTCTAGCTCGCACAGCGACGATACATACCAGACTGCCCACCGATAACGACGATAGAGGGAAGATCGAGGACCCTCTCCCCACTGGATAAAGAGGTCAGCGACACAAAAACACAGTGTAGTTCCGAACTTGCCCCAACGAGCGCAGGTCACTGATGAGTTGCATCAGTTCCCTCCGCTTTCGCGCGTCTTCTGTCGACGAGAGGTCGATGGCTCCCCAACTTTCATCTGAAGACAACTGGCTTCCTCTAGCTGCAGAAGTAGTTGTCTGACGCCTCCCATTTGCGCGCGAGTTACGGCCAAAACCGATGTTCATGACTATCAACGAGAGAGATAAGAGATTATGACGAGAGAGACGCAAGGATGGAGGCCTTATGTATCTCGCGGCTGCTGTGGGTGCGGCCAAAGGACGATGATCCTCGGCGCGATGGCACTGCGGCCTGTATACACGAGGCACGCAAACACATCGTTATGGTGTACATCCTGTGATGATTCTATGGTGCGGATATATGGGGCACAAGCGATTCCGGGTGAGCTTTGGAACTCCGGAGATTATCGAAGCTCGTCTGTGGGTACTGCAGTGGTCTATCGCGAGTTCGGTAGCCAATGGCGAGCGCTACAGGTAGTGCCTGTGTGCAAGATGAGATGCGTCAAGTCTACTGGATTCGCAGGGTGGTGACGCGAGTTGCCTCGTTTGTGGGTGCTCGCGCTGACACGGCGAAGTACAGCACGCGGGTTACGGATCGGATGTCCATAGAAGAGTAGTGTACACAGATAATATCTGGAAAGGAAGAAGGAAGAGTTCATCCTTCCAATGTTGACCGGCGTGTTTCAGCCTTGCTATTTCAAACGCAAAATAACTTTTATCGTCAACACGGAATCTGTACTTGAAAAATGCTCACCTAATGATAGCTGTATGGTATTATCGTAACACGTAGGCGCAAGGAGCTGTTGTAGTGGCGGTGATACTGGACGTACAACTGACACCCACAGTGGGCCCATACCACAGCAATCACTGTGAAATCTGCTGCCCACACGGACCTACAAAACTCTGCATTGACATCATACATACTCCCACGGGCTGAGTCGTTCCCAACCCCAATTCACTTACATGATCTAGCCAAAACTTGAGTCATCCCGCATCCATGTCCGACGCCGTCCTCGTCGCTGACCTCGTCGTCGGCGGCATACCCATCCAAGTACACACCCACCGCGACGCCGACGTGAACTTGCCCGTACATGCCCTATTCTTGTTGCACGGGCGAACGTTTTCTACCAACATGGTGGTACCGGTTGCCCGATCGATCCTCGAGACCGCCTATGGGCCAGATGTGCAGAGGAAGAGGGACTTGGTCGTCGTCGCGTACGCAAGTGTTCTGCACCGATCTTGAGTCGGGCATCGCTGACGGCAAACATCAGGACCATCGTAATCATGGAAAACGCCTCATAGACCCTCTGCGCAACCAAGGATGGCACAAGGACCCCGCGAAAAACAATCCGCACCATGCGTCAGTAACGTCGCATACCCCCTCCGAGTCCGTACTGACGCGTGCAACCGTTCTAGTGTGGATATGTACACCATACAGAGTATGTTACGTCTCGATCGAACCATGTTCAGTCCACGTTGGTGCGCATACTGATTTGGGACCGGTCAGCTGGCACAGCGCACGATATCACGTTCCTGATCGACCACATCCCTGCATACCTGTACCCCCAAGTTGAGCGGAACATCGCTGAGTGGGGCGTGGCAGGCATCAGCCTCGGCGGTCACTCAAGCTGGATTGCCCTTACCCGCGGTACGCGTCCCTTGCGTTCGCGCTACCACCTACTTCATATACGTTCTTCCGTTGACCAGAACCACGACTGCAGCTCGCCATACCCATCATTGGATGCCCGGATTATACCAAGCTGATATCCCAGCGAGCTCAGGCGCATGATGGCCCGTTCGAAGTACCGCACTATCCACTTCAGCTGAAAGCCTACGTCGACGCGTACGATCCAGTCAGCTTTCCGTATCGGGAAAACGACGTCACGAACCCGTTCTTGGGTAAGAGGATTCTTGTGCTATCTGGCGCAATGGACAAGCTGGTGCCTTGGACCACATGTCAAGAGTTTGTCGAGGGTCTCGAAGTCGGTGATGGTGTGAAGAAAGTAGTGCTAGAGGAAACCGCTGGGCACGAATGTACGCCCACCATGATCCGGGAGGCGGGGCTTTTCGTGACTGAGTGGTTGACTAAATGACTGGAGGTGTCGTGCGATTAGAGAACCAAAATGTAAATCTACGTCTAGCGGATAATGCGTTGATATATAAAGTCTCTCCTTGCGCACTGCTTCGCTCATCCATACCTTTGGTTGAGTCCATCATATACGATGAAGACGATGCCACTGCCAGGAATGGCTCTGGTTACAGTCATGCCACAACCCGCGTACAGACCTCTCCACCCCTGCGCCCTGTACATTGCCCTCGCCGTCTCCCAAAAACCCTTTACCTTGTTCGCCCGATGTGCTGAATGAGTAAACTTATCCGGGGGGTGGAATTCTTCTACGGTCTGAATCGCAGACTTGACGGTATCCACAGGATAGAGCGAAAGCACACATACGCCGCCAGCTAATGCGCCGGAGAGGGCGGATTCCCAGGGTAAAAGTCCGGTGGAGTGATTATGGGGTGTCAGGCTCCTGGCTAGCGATGATTGGTATTGGGTGCGCCTTGCAAGAAGCAGTGACGCAAAGAGTTCTTTCGAAGCGAACCACACAGCTCTTCCCCCTGTCTCACGAATCATGGTGCCGACGTGGCCGACCCAGAGGCCCTTGAAGCCCGATGTTCGTATGATGTTTGTGATAATTGCCATTGGGCCCGGTAATTTCCGTGCGACGAGCGTGGGCTTCGGTGGAGCAGAAGCGCGGGATACATTATCGATGAGGGTGGTTTCCGGAACGAAAGAAGGGGGTATCGTTTTGAAGTCGGGGATCCTAGGGGGGAGTGCGAGCATTTGGACCTGCATCTTGCACTTGATTAGTTCTGTTGGGGTCCTAGAGACGGATGAGTCAACAAGTCAGGTGATGTATGAAAACACGGACACGATGAAGCTGGCGAGAAGGCCGGCACCAGCGGCTGCGAGACCGAGTTCGGGGAGTGTGAGCTGACGCGAGGTGGAGCGGTGGACGAGGTTCTGTAGCTGGTCGTAGGCTACGAAGAGGGCGGCGGTTTCGGCCATGGCGCCAAACATGGGAACAGGGAGACCCTATGTACGATGATCGATACGATCGGGGATAGACGGTGGAGGGACTTACGCGATAGAGTCCGCGTATCCCCTCGCTGCGCCAAGTCTGGAGGAGGCAATGGAGAGGCCCAGCAAAGTGGGGTGTGCCATGGAGGACCTGTGATTGCAGACGGACCTTTGCGAGGTCAAACGGGTATTCGAACACTTCCGCGACGATGCCAGCGATCTACGCGAACATAAGCCTGGCACTCAGCTTGACCGTTTGCTTACACTGCCAAAGACGACGTCCTTGGATGCCATCGCGACAAGTGGCTCTTTCCAAAATGGGACGAATGACGACACGCCAAAACAGTACACCGACAGTGAATGAGACACGCTATAAAACAGACAGGCGTGGGTCGCGATAGCCGCCGTCCTCTCTCTCCCGCTTCATCCCATCCACTCCCCGTCCCACCATCAACATGCCCCAGGGTACCATGAGAGCGTTGTGGTATACCAAGGTCAGGTCACCTCCTACGCCGTTCGAGTCGCGCACCGCTGACTTGCCGTCGCTATCTAGCCACAGCACTTTGAGATCAGGCAGGTCCCGATACCCCAGGTCGGCGACGATGACGTCCTTCTCAAAGGTGACTCTGATGTCCGCATATAATGACCAATGTACTCATCTTGTCCTGCAGTGACGTGCTGTGGTCAGTCGGGAACCCACTCTATGGCGGCATAGCACTGACCGATATCAATTCCGTCTTGTTTGATAGGCGTATGCGGTACTGACGCGCACATCCACGACGGCGAGTTTATCTCAAAGTTCCCGGTAAGGTTTCTCCTCGGATCAATTCCATCAATCAAACCCCTTATCTCGTGTTATCACAGCTGATCCCTGGGCATGAAGCCATCGGCACAGTCGTGGAAATGGGTAAAAATGTCAAGGGTTTCGAACTCGGTGACCGATGCGTTGCGGACGTTGGCATCACTGTAAGCGTGTTTTTTTGCATGCTCGAAATTCAAATTGGACTATGGTCGGTCCGATGGTGTAGTGTGAAAATTGCTTCTATTGTCGACGTGGGCAGTCCCTCTTGTGTGAGAGCTTCAATGCACGCGGCGTTACGTTGGATGGTGGTTTTGCCGAATATATCGTATAGTACGTTTCTCCTTTATCTCTGAATCACGGGACCCAACTCGCCATCCAGTCAGCAAAAGAAGCTGTACACGATAAAGAACCTCACAGATGAAGAAGCAACCCTTATGGAGCCCGCTGCTTGTGCTATTCATGGTCTGGACAAACTTAGCCCTCCAGTCGGCGTCGAGGTCCTCCTTCTCGGCGCCGGTCCCACAGGCCTCATTCTAGCCCAGCTCCTCAAGCTCAATGGTGCTTCAAAGGTCGTTATCGCAGCCAACAAGGGCATCAAGATGGACATTGCCAAGCAACTCGATGCTGCTGACGAGTACATTGAACTCGACCGCAAGGACCCCGAGCCACAGTGGGCGAAGCTCAAGGCTGAAAATCCGTACGGATTTGACATCGTGGTCGAGGCTACGGGAGTGGAGAAGCTCGCGAATGAGTCCATCAACTATGTGCGCAGGGGAGGAACACTGATGATTTATGGCGTGTACGAGAACAAGGCCCTTGTGCACTGGCCGCCGTCCAAGATTTTTGGTGACGAGATCAAGGTGGGCCGCGTTTGACACGTGCTGGAACGTTCTTCTTGAAGTCCCCTATCGTAGATCATTGGGTCCTTCTCGCAAACGTACTGCTTCCCTCGGGCCGTTGCTTACCTCGATAGCGGCAAAGTCAAGGTCAAGGGGATGGTCACGGATATCTTCAAGTTGGAGGAATACCAGGATGCGTTGGACAAGATGAGCAGCCGCGGCGCATTGAAGATCGCCATCAAGCCATAGGTGGGCAGGAATCAGATGTAGCATTATACCGTGTATGACACTGTGAGCGATTGAAAGAAGTGTACAAGTAGTATGTTGCTTGAAACGAGGACAGAAACGCACACGAGCTGCCAGTCTGCCACCCATCTCGATCAGACGATCCTTGGGATTTATTTACCACGCAAGGCAGGTTTGTTTTCGACACTTCCCAGGGACGGTGCGAACGACGACATGTTGCCACCATGCGTCACTGCCTTCCAGCTTGCCGGGGCGACCTGTTCTGCTGCTAAAACTCGAGAGCGACCCAGCTTGGGCTGCAGAATTGACCTCCGTGCTCGTTAACGTCAAAACCTTGCCGTACGTTACGCTATGGAGGAACAGAGTGGCCGTGCGGGCGTCAACCTGGTGAGTATCATGAACAAAGTCTGTTACGCTGATACATGTCGCACGCAGTTGGTGGGAGAGCCACTGGACGTCCAAGGATACCCACAAGCCCCATCCGGACTCGACCTCGAGCAGGTCCACGTCTACGTGAGACATGGTACGTCGATGGTCCATCCCTCCAGCGCCTCGTCCACCTGACGCGTACTTTCTCATCGACAGGCGAAAGGACGCCAGTGCGGACACGCATGGCGGATCCACCCGCGTCCATACCCGAACACTGGCAGATGTGTTCCGTCGCGAGACGGTTCCGCGAGGCCGTGAGTTCGGCCACGATGCCCGCGCAGAGCGAGCGCGGTGCCGGCGTGTGGTTCAAGAGAGGGACGGAGATGCGGGACGGGCGTACGGTTGCAAATTTATGGTGTGCGGTTCGATTGGGACGCGCTCCGAGGGCTGACGTCGTTCGTGTAGCCTCTTGGGCGACCTGACGGACGTTGGGAAGGAGGTGTGTGACGTTTACGCGCTCGTGTGGCTCTTATCGATCGATGTGTAGTCGACGTTTAATTTCGGTGTCGCGTTGCGACGGCTCTATGTTGATAGGCAGGTGGTGAGGGTTGTCGTTCGCGGGCGTTGGCTCATGTTCGTGCACAGGCTCGGTTTTCTTCCCGGGACGTTGCAGAATGAGCAGCAGGCTTATTTTCGGTGAGGTAGCCAATTCGTCGCGTCCGTTCCTTCCCAACTCAGCCCGTCCGTTCAGTTCCACGAACGTTCCTCGGACGATCGAGTCCCTCGAACACATTGTTCATGGACTATACCCCCAGACGCGGTGTGCCAGCGGCGTGATACCCTCCATCTTGGTTAGGTACGTAGCGGGGAAGGGCGGGATGGAATTGCTGACGCGTTTCTACAGGAACAAGGTAGACGAGAATATCGTTAGTAACAATCTCTCCTGCCCGCAGCTCGGTTTGTTGGAGCGGCGCTTCGCCGAAGGTGTGTCGTACGTCTCGCACGAGTCGAGTGTCCTCACGTGGTGCATCGTAGCTGCTGCCGCGAGATGGAACTCTCGGCTTCAGACTCTGGATGACAGATTATCGAAATATGTTAAAGGTAAACCGATCCGTATAGACGGATCGCCCCGCGCCTCCGGGATTTTGGATACCGTAAGTCCCAGTCAAACTTTTGCGGGTTCGTTCAATACAAGGCGGCCTATCTAGGTCCGTTCGGCCGCGGCGCACGGGATCAAGGTCCCTGACGAGTTTTGGGATCCCAAAGTGATCGACTTGATCGTATGTCTCCAAGTTTTAGGGTTCGACGACAACTTGATGATGTTCGTGGTTGAATTTCAGGAAACCGCGGTGGCGGACGAGTGGTTTACAAGTAGGTTTTCATGTTCTTGCTTACTGACGATCCGCTGATGTTTTACTATCGAACAGTCTGTAAGATATACCGTCCATCTTGATGAGCATTCATGAATGTTCCATTACATCGAATAGTCAAGACCGAGCAGGGTCGCCGTTTGGGCATGGGGAGACTCCTTGCAGATGTGTCGACCAAAATGCAGACCAAGATTGAGCAAGGAGACAAGGATCCATTGAAGCTCCTTGTGTATAGTACCCACGACTCTACATTAGCTGCACTGTGCGGCACGTTCGACGTCTTCGACGAAAAGTATGATGTTTCTCTCATTTGTGATGGTGGTCCCTAACATGCATGGAGGTGGCCACCGTTCACGTCGTCTGTGACGTTTGAACTTTTCAGGAAGAAGCGAGAATCGGGGTTGCAACCGATGCTGAATAGGCTGTGGAATGGTCACTCGAAGGAAGAACATTGTACGTTTCTCATTCGCGTGCTTTGGCATTGGATCTTATGAACGGCGGTCGTATCTAGATGTTCGGATGCGGTACAAGAACAAAAACTTGGTCCTACCCTTGTGCGCAAAGGAAGGGAACCACCTTCTTGGGTCGCCCGAGTTTTGCACGTTCAGCGTGTTTCAGAAGAGGGTGAAGGAGTTGACGCCCCTGAATTGGGCTGCAGAGTGTACACGAGAGAGTGCGAGTTCATAATGTGGACATTTAAGATTATACATCTAGTACCATCGGAACATACCGTGCGGGGATTGAACCTTAATTATAAACTGCATAGTACATCATGCCCTATGGTGATTGCCAACCGAGGACATATCTCGAGACTCGTCAACGCCAGCGCCGACAACGATGGTCAACATCCCCAAGTGAGTAGTCGGAATCCATCCACGGTGTCCTTTGCTTATCTGCCCGAACTCTAGGACACGACGGACATGTAAGTCATACAGGATCGTGTTTACCGTGCCCATTGTTCATGCGTTCAAGATTGCAAGGGCAAGACGTGCAAGAAGCACACGTACGTCTGTACGCCATGATATTCCTTCACCGCTCGTCGCATTCGTTTAGCCCCCACAAGGTGACGCAGTACAAAAAGGGTAAAGATTCGCTGTTTGCCCAAGGAAAGCGTCGTTACGATCGTAAACAATCGGGTTACGGTGGTCAGACGAAGCCGGTCTTTCACAAAAAGGTAATCATCGGGAGCTACCCTCCGTCCGCTCACTCATCTGTGGTTTAGGCCAAGACGACAAAAAAGGTCGTGTTGAGATTGGAGTGTACGGTATGCAAGTACAAGATGCAGCTATCGTTGAAGCGATGCAAGCAGTACGTCGTACTTTTTCTCCGTCCCGTATGCACGTTGTGTTCACCCATCTGTTAGTTTCGAGCTCGGTGGTGAGAAAAAGACCAAGGGTGCTGCCCTCCAATTCGTACGTCGCTTTTCGTCTTGGTCATCTCGTCGCGTTCTGATAGAATGGTTATAGTGAGTTGTATGCGTGTCACATTCCCGTTTCGTGTCTTTTTTTGTCATGTATCTACCATCACATTATGGGCATGACATGCAATCACCACATGCAGCTCTCCGTTACGCTTGGATCGGGTTAGTTGTCCTGTGTGATATTCGTATGATGTTTGCCGGTGATGGTTTCACTTACCTTTACAATGGCGATACTCGCCAGGGCACGGCACAAGGTTCGGTCCGTGGCACGGTGGGTTTACCTACCACACTACTAGGAACAAACATCGTTCCGACTATAGGTGGCTCATTGTCTTGACCTCGTTTTACTGGGTCCTTCTCTTCGGCTTCCACGGCGCCTTCATACTCGAGAAGATATCTTCGCATTTCAGGCAGCCACCTGGACACGTCTGGGTCTACCTGTTGGGTAAGTCATGGTGGATCCAGTGCACGATGGTGTCATTTACAAGGTGGACCCACTGTTGTGACTTGTTGGGTCCATCAGTGTCAGAAGAAGTTAATGAGAGAGAACAAAAGTTGAGGATGGGATTGGTGTTTGGCGTAGCTTTCCCACATCAGTGTCGCCGCCGTGTACGTGCTGGATACATAATCATATGGCTAGAGTAACGTGTACGCAATAAATATCTGTGAGTCGTTACTCCACCAAGAGAACAGGCAAATTACTAACATTGCCCTCCGTCGTAGGTAACCTCTAAGGCTCTGATATCCCTCCTGTCCGCTCACCCGCTGGGAGAACCCATGAACCCCCTATACGGAGGTCGCTTATTAGTAATCACTCATCAATCCATTTACGAACGAAACAACTTACAGAGTGTAAGCGGTTGAAAACAGATAAATTACCGGTTTCTTCTGGCGACGGTCCCAAGGACTCGACAGGTGACGCGTGACCAGTAAGCGGGTGATCCTCAACATCCAGTGAGTCCTCAGACGTCAGGAGGGCTGTGAGAGATAGCCAGCATTAGGGTTAGAGGTATTATTAGAACCTATGACTTACCTCGGCTCCAGCGTTCAGGAAGAATCCTAGCGAGGACCGCCTTCATCTCTTTATAGAGGTGATCAGGCACCGCCGGACCAACAGCGACGCCAAAGCAGAGCAGGTACGCGATCACATATCCTCCCACGACATACCCGAACGAGATCGAGATCACATCTTCGAATGATGAAGTGTAAAGTGGCTATGGAATTGGCAAGTGACTCACTGTTAAATTTGGACACCAGTGGGATCCCAGCCACAAGACCAGCCAGGTTCATACCAGCGCAACCCGCAATGACAAAACTTGTTGTGTGCCCAAACCGCAAGTACGCCCCTGTAGCCAGAAGAACAACCACATAAGCGCCTGCTGTGCCCCCGCCACAGCTTGCCCAATCGCCGACAGCCAAGTCGTTTGCTCTACCGCATGCGAGTTTTGCAATGACGAAAGGCAGAACAAGAGCGATTGCGAGGACAAAACCATGGGCAGAGCCCCTGAGTAGACGACAATATAGTTGCTGATGACGGCGGTGCTGTACGGCATCCAAGGTGTTCTCAGCGGTGACTGTGGCTGTCGCGGCGCTCATGGTTGAATCGTGAGTGGTGTAAATGTGGTTGCAATATAGTAACGAACGGCACCATGTGGTCCATGCCCGATGATGATCGAAGCTTTGAAGGGTACATGGTCAAGTAGGTTCGTCTAGAGAGAATCAAACATTCGAGTTCACCCGCAGTCAGTGATTGATCAACTCGAATATGTTATACCACATGAGATCCATTATTATATCTGAGACAATAGGACATACGGCTACGATTGTTGGACTGAGTAAACCGAGAAGAAAGACAGTAGAGAAAAGGGAAAAGGGAAGACGGACGTGATGCATCTCGTAGTACACTCGGATGCGTCCATTTGCAGGAAGAAGGGAAAATGTGAGTAAAAAAACACTTATGATAGAAAAGGGGAACTCGTCAATTTACTGACTCCAGCCTAGGGGGATGCCGCCCATTGTGCGAGACCGGGAAGGGCTCGTCTCCACCTAGCACTGGACCTACCCGCCTCCGAACCAGGGAAGACGTGACCGTACCCGTCTTCGTCCTCTTCCCCTCGACTCATCAGCCATTCCTGGCCACGGCTCGTGCTCCATGATGCGTTCCCCCAGTCAAGCCGGCCGGGTGGAGCCCCCCCAAACGGACTCGCCCGACCGCTTCGGGGCGACCTGGGACGCGACGTCCCGCGACCGCTGAATGCCTGTGACGGATGCCGGTTGAGATGTTTCCGTAGACTTTGAATAGAGTGCTGTCGTCGTGTGGGGGCGAGCAACCGATCTAAACCGAGCTCCCCTTCTTCGTCATCGTCGTCGTCGTCACTGCCGTCCGACCATAGTTCACCCATATAGGCCTGCGTGCCACCTTCCATCCCCCAACCACCCGCATACCGCTGACGTGGTGCCATCCAACCGTCGTTCTCTGCCTTTGTCCGCGCGAGGGTCGGTACGACGTCCGCGTCCCGATCTTTTCCTCTTCGACGACTCTTGGCCTTGTCCAGCTCCTTTCTCTTCCCATTGTGTCTACTCCTTGCATGATCATCACGACCAGTCCGCGCTCGTGAATTCGCTCGTGACGTGGGTGTCGAACGACACATCACCCTCGTGCAGGCCACTTGACCCTCACTCGTTCGTGCCTTCACATCCTGCACCTGCACACAGAGCAACGGCGGTTTCGCGGCTCGCGTCAGCGTCCTTCCCCTTTCTCCTCGATTCGACCTGTCAGACAGCGCAGAGCTCTTGTGTGTCGATGCCGTTTTTGCTGTCCGGGTGGACGCAGCATCCGACGTCACGGCCGCCGGGCCGCCGACACCACTCAATAAGGCCTTGGCGACGCACTCGATCCAGTTCCGTGGGAGCGGTGGGTGTCCCTGGCTTTCATGATCGCCTGAGGTGATACGATGGTGTGGTTCGTAGTCAGACTCGGCGATGCTATCTTCATCGTTGAGGAGAAACGTGCGGCGTGACCCGGTCCGATGATCGCGTCCGAATGCATGCGGCTGCAAGGAGGCCTCTGATACTGATGGACGTTTGGCAAGTGGCTGGATGTTGGGTGCGGATACCATATGGCGGAGATATGTGCGAGCATTGGGTGGGCCTAGCTTAGTAGATGATGACGCGTTGGATGAGTAATTATTAAGTTGGCGATGGTAACCGTTAATATGATGGTGATGATGCGCCCTAAGATATGAATGGGGATGATGTGGCAATCCGTGAGATGACTGGACTTGATGTGTATGCGTGCGTTGCAGCGCATCTGGGGATAGGTCAACAAAGGCGCGACGTGTGCTTTCGGAGGTGTTGCAGGAGATCGACGAGACACGTTTGGACTTGTCGTCCCCGATGCGTACCGTGTTCGCGGGCGGCGAGGGTGGATGTGGCCAGGTATGCAAGGTAGATTGTTGAGGGCCGTCCCCTGGGGGCGCCGGTTCGCGCGAGAGGCTCGAGCCACGGCTGACGAACCCGGCAAAGAAGTCAACAACGGCGCCAACGCTTCCCCGCACCGTCCTGCCCGTCCCGCTGTCTTGCTTTTCAGCGCCTGACCTGTCTCTTTCTGGCGTGAAGACGCGGGTTTCCTTGTAGCCAGCTTCACGGAGGAGATCCTCGAGGCGCTCGTACGTCTTGGATGTGCCACGGCGGTGAAGGGGGACCCTGCCGAGCGAGTCTGGATAGCGGGTGGTCGGACGACCTCGCTGGGGCGTTAGAGGGGTGGGCGAAGAGCTAGACGTCGGCGTGGGATGTGACGAAATTGCGGAGTCATCTGGAGAGGAGAGGACAGGCTGCTAAGAGACACGAGGTCGATTAATCTGCCGAGAAGCAAAGGTTGGTGATACACGTACAGGGCGCGTGGTGGCAGCCATGATCTTGACCGTCGTTGGCTGGCACGCGCGATGTCGAGAGGCCGGACGCCCCGTGGAGAGGCGTCGGGAATTTAAGTAGGAAGGGAGAAGAAAGGTGTGGATGATGTGGACGTCAATGCGGGCTCATACACCGGCACTGCCGCTCATCATCAGACCACATGTTCATCATTCCACGTTTAAACTTGACGTCGTCTACACAGGCCTTCACATTGGCAACTTTGACCTTTTGACACAATGCAAATTCCCTTTCAACCTTGGCTTCCAACCACGCGTGCGCCCAACTCATCTTGAATGGATACATCATTGCACCCACAGTCAATCCTCGCCAACGTGCCATCGCGACTAGCGATGCGACACCTTTGCAGTGTCAGGCAGAACGCCTCATGAAACACGCAGCTAAAGGTGATGACAAACTCCGGCTTACATCGTAACCGTTCGGAATTCACCGGGGACTCGACTGCGCGCGTCGTCGAGGCAGGAACTCACCGTGGTCTGTCGTGGTTGTGTCAAACACAGTTACGAATTCTTCCATTACCAGGCCACTTGGAAGCCCGTTCAGCGGAGAAACCCGGGAAAAACGAGAATGCACTTGGACCCTTTGCTTTTTCCAGATTGTCGAGAAACTGTCAGCAGTGTTTCCGCCACAGGGAAATGGCTTCTGCACAATCATCAAAGCGATACGCGGTCCATTGACCCGAACCACTTTCTATCACGTGTGGTCATGGTCCCAGCGTTACGTTTGCCCGGGACGAACACACCTGATTTTCCGATAGCTTTGACAGATTGTGCGAATCCGGTCGGACCCACAACAGACAATAGCCGTACGCATCAAATCACCATCCGGAGTTGTTGACCTTCCGCTCACTGTAGATCCCAATAATCTCGGACCACCCGGTTTCGGAGCCTTCTCAGAAGGTCTGTACTTCCTTTGCTCATCTCCACTGAGTACTTACTTCCTACAATGTCCGATTCGGGATCACGATCCTAGTACGGCGTGGCTTCCGCGAACATCGAAATAACCCCCTCGCACGGCGTTCCATTTTCCAATCACGCAATACGGATCCTGCTTGCTGCCACGTCATTTTCGGACACATTTGACACTTGCATGGACTCAACACTGGTGGAATGTGAGCGATTCCCCGCCTGAGCGTGACCGGGTGGACGCGGGTATCAATGTCACTTACAGGTTAGCGGTAATGTTTATTGTTTCATATTTTGCGATTTCAACACGGTACGTGAGTCATCCACCCTTCTCTGGCGGTCCTCATCGGCATGCACCTGAGTCGGGTAAATCTGTTGTGGGTAGCCCCCACAGGCAGGGGCATAGTTTCAGCGAGGATACTGGGGAAGATGAATGCCGAGCACCGCACCTGATACATCGATCTGCGAAGGGTCAGAACAAGTGAGCTGGGAGGGCTAAACTAGTTAGTACGTATGAGCGAGAGAGCAGAATATGTGCTAACCTCATACCAGGTTTGGCCTGCCGCACTAGGGGTCGCAGGAACTGTCTGAGTCATCCATCGCATCATGGTAGCATACTGATCCTGGGTAATAGCGACGTAGACTCTCGTACACAATTTGATAGGAGGGTTACCATGAGTCTCCGGGTATGTACATCATAGATTGGCGTACAATTTACTTCTTCACAAGGCGTTCTCTGACCGTCCGAAAATCGAATTGCAGACAGGAATTGACTTGCAAACTACTCACTACTATTCATAGAAGCGTACCACCAGATATTCGGTGGATAGGCTAACCCGTACGTTTGGTGCGAGATTTCATGGTTCAGGGTGAAGAACAAAGCGACTAGGTTTCGACTTCTTGTCTGGCGAAATAACTGGGATATAAGCCGCAACCCTTGCTAATATTTTATATCCAATGTGCCAAGTTCATGATCAATCTTGATCGCCCGGCGGCCTGGATATCATGACCACCTTTTGCGTCGAAAATCGAAATCTGGATGTTCCCTGATGTGCTGGAGCTCAGTATATTGCACACCAACAGGTCCCGGAAAAGAACTGCATAGAAATTCAACTCCCAACTATACGTACACGTCATAAGCGAAGTTTAGGCACTTATCTGGGCTGGCATGGATGCTGCGACCAGTCCAGTGGGTTAGCCTTATCTCTCACGCGTCCACCCCTGCGGTACCCGTGTTTGTCCAGTGGTCCAACATTTGTGGGAGTGTGTTTAGATTCGTTGTCTTCAGTATGGTTTTCTGCTCGGTTCCGTTCCAATCATAGTTTGCTTCTCTTCTACAGGGTGCCGTGTGTAATGTGAACCGCCCGCAACGTCAGTTCGCAACGTATGGATCTACTTTAGTCTTATCCTCCTGATCCTCCCAATAATGTAGTGTCTCCGAGGGCTGTTCGTACTTAAAGCGTGGATTCCAAACCAGAGGGGAAAATAACATCCTGGCGCCACGCTCCGTTTACTTGATCGGGTTGCATGTTGGGTGGCACCCATCTTGCTGTAAGATCTGCACACATTTCGATCGACAACTGAAGCATCCACTGTTTAGCCAGAACCCCATGCGAAGGGGCCGAGCTCCAGAGAGTTGAAAACTCACATCCTCGTTTATCTTCTCGTGCATCGGGTTCTGTCTTCCTATTCCTGTGGCTGACGTGGCTGAAACAGTGGGTCATTGAATGGAATATGAACCGTTCGGCGAGCTATGGCGCAAATATAGCATCCCCCCGGCCCTCCCAGGTATGATTCGCCCTTCTCTACCTTTCATCGCGAAGGATACCCTGAGCTAGGCCGTGAGATTAGTTCTCACGAGCGAGTTAGAGTGTTTGTCCTCCCGGTCCCGCCGTCTTCTCAGCAAGACACGTCAGCAAATCGCAGGCTCTATTTCTGCGACATCACAAGTTTGCGATAAAGGTTTGTCGTCATATGATCCCGTGTTTGATTTTACGTTCAAGTGTGATATCGACATTCTAGGATCGTCCAAGTACGATGAAGATATCAGCCATTAGGCAACATCGAGCACCCAAGAAGCGGTATGCTCGCTCGAACCGGGTACACACGAAGGCGTTGGTATCGCAGTGAGCACACCCTGATTCACGTCTATTTCTTTACCTCTTAAGGAGATTGCACATATAGTCACGGGTTCTCAGCCACACAAATCCTTCGCTTGTGGTTCGTAACGTTCGGGCCTAGAAATGCAGGGCCTTTAATGTCTCCATCAGGTCAAGGGTGGTGGCCACGCTACTAGCCCAGGGTTTTCGTCGGCTACTGGAGTCCAGATGGCGATGCCGAGGTTTTCCAAAGTCGTTTTCCACAAGGCAGACGGCCACGATAGGAGTGGGTCTGACCTGAGATAGTGTTTACAAGGCGCTTGAGCCGTACGGCGTGAATGTCGTTGGCGGGCGAGTTCCCGTTGTGGGTGCGCCGGATTTGCACTCGGTGGAGGTAAGTTCGGAAGGACATCCACTGCTACCGAGTACATTGAACAACGTCGCAGCCTACTCATGGCTGACGAACCAGTACGGTCTGACCATCGACACTGCAAACTTTCGAGCTGGTTGCACCCAACGGAACAGTCCTGAAAGTTACGAAAACGTCGAGTCCTGATCTTTCTTCGCTTTGAAAATACGTGCTCTTTTCAACACGATACAGTAACTTTGTCTATCCCTTCGTAGGGTGGCCTGGATAACTTTGTACGTAAAAATGCTCAACCAACGACTTTGTCGATCGTTTTTCAGGGCATCGTGACTAGGTTTATACTCAAGACATTCCCACAGTTGCAAGTTTGGGCACGTATGCATCCATACCCGATGGCTCTCTAGATGATTAACCCAAGATGCGAAGGGAGGTCTCACCGCCTTTACCAAGGGTAAGCTGCACGAGGTTGAAGTGGAAACGGCGAATTTGCAACGAACAACGCGGATCCAAAGGCTACAATAATCACATCATATAACCGTTTCTCTGGAGAGGTAATTCATTTCGATAGCATCGTCTTGGGAATCCAATGTTAACAGACTCCTTCATCCCACCATAGACGGGCATGTCCCTGATACTTTTCTATGGTGCGTCAACACCACCTGCCGGATTATTCGAAGACTTTCGGGCGATTTCTTTCTTGGCCCACGCGGGGCGTTTCGACCCGTTCCTTGTCCGCTTTTGTGCAGTCTTTGCCCGGAGTTACCCCTGTACGGTAAGCACATTAGTTGACAAGGTCACTATTCCATGAGGACCTCAAACGCCTCGACAGAGGGACCTTCAATACGGTCTCTCTGGCGAGTTATCCCATCTCCTTGCTCAAGTCAACCGCCTACGAATCCATGGTGAACGGATCATCTCGCTTTCGTCACTTGCCGATCGTCCACTCCAACATTGGCGGGAAACTCTTCCAGATTCCGTGGACTTCATTGCTCACGGCGTAGAACCTCATCTCCCCATGCTCTTCACCCACAACTCGACACTTCCGGTGTGCCCACCTGATCGTACCCGGGGCCACTTCCCACTCTCTACCCACTATGCATGGCTATTTTCGGAGACCGACGACTTCGTTTACGACGCGGTGCGGACGGCCGCGAAGACGCTCCAAGCACACGCTATCAATGGCGGCCAGTGCGACATCGCCGACGCGGCTATCTACTCCGACCACGCCATTTTCGGTACGCCGCCAGCTAATTTGGATGGTGCGAAACCCACCGAGATTGCAGGAGATCACAGTGACGGTGAACCTGGAGAACGTCATGGGTCTCGCCGGCGGTTTCAAGTTATGATCCCATTTCGACATGTGAATTTACGACGCCTGTTTGTACATGTACTGTCGTGCTGTCGCGCGAACAACTGAGGCGTGGATGAAATGTGCGATTCGTATGGTTCAATCCTAAACTTTTTCGAGCGCCATAAGAAGTGGATTGGAGTACATGCAATAAGAATGGCAAAGTAAGTATATTGGGTTCACTCGATAGTCAACCCGACCAGCGATGGGTGAGCAACGAATATTGAATGGTAATCGATAACGGGTGTTCGAACACTAAGAATGTTACAGAAACCCACGTGAGGGGGAAACAGGTTCTGCAAAGCCCTCAGTCGGAACATAGCCCATCCGAAACGGTAGATGACACCCCTTTTCCGCCCCCGCCACGCTCGAGCTCCATCTTCGCAGGTCTTTTGCTCTTGCTGGCGCGTAGCATCTGAAAGGCTGGACTTTACTTGTAATATACCACAAGGTTTCCATGTGCTTCGAATGTTGGTACATTTAATGGGGGTGCGAGGACATTATTCCTGCCAATTTTATGCTACGTTGTTCACCAGCACCTAAACACGACCCTGAGCCTCCGAACGGGTCAACCACACCTGAAAGGGTGCAAACCGGCATCTACAAGAAACGAGGTGGACTACGAAGGTTTACTCATGTTCGAGGCCTGAGAAGCTTGGTAACTGAAGTCGTGGTCTCAGCTGAGTATTTACTCACAATGCTGGGGGTAGTTCAACCGCAGGTGCGAGACTCGGTTCACCGCGCGATTGTCAATGCCCCCGGCCGCCTGACGCCCTGAAAAACATCCGCGTCACCGTCACGGTGGCTGTTGACAGCCACAGGCAAAGACACAAGATATTGATCTGCGGATACTATTCGGTCTGACTTGTCATGCTGACAACTGCTCCATCCGAGCACTCATTGTTTATTCTTCCATAGCTACGAGCGAAGTGTGTGGTCCGTGGTGTCAGCGCGAGGGAAGATGGTAACATTGATAGAAAAACATCCTCCGTGCTGCGTATCGCACCCGCGTATTTCAATAACTGTATCCTGAAGAAACAAGGAAATACCTTACATTAACTTTGACCGCTGAAGATACGCGACACTTGTCAACAATCTTCATCGAGGCCACGACATTCCGTTAGTTCGTGAGCAAAACATCGCATACCCGTAGTGCAGTATTTATGTAAGCGATAGACCATAGATTCGGAATCTTCCCTTTTTTGACCGTACGGTTGTGGTTTGGAGTATGCAGGCGAACTCTTTAGACATCGAGAGTAAATTCTGGTGCGTCGGGTATCATCCAAAACGTGTTGATATGCATTCAGAAGAATCATCGCCAGTCAGAGACGCGTGAAAAATTGGTCACCAATATGTATCGATATTACAGTGCGGTCCACGTTCATAAAGTCATGACGCAATAATGAAGGTCGACGGAATCCACTCTAATACACCACTGGTTCCATGGAGCGAAACATTCGAATTGTCAGGTCATTCCTCACTTGCCGGTGCCCAACGCCACTCACTAGATTGCGCGGTTACGAAGCACCCCTGTTGCCACCGTCCGTGCGTTGTAACTGTCTCATTTGCTCTGCGTGTAACCGTCTCTCCCTTCTCTCTCTCAGGAACTCCCGGATCAGGTACGTGACGATGCATACGATGATGCCAAGAGTAAGCGGTTGAATTATTTCTCTCAACAATGGGACCAGCTGTTCCATGGCGCTTTGCACAAGTTCCTTTTCGTCAATTAATAGTCCCATCGTGGATACCCCGCCTTTCAAACGGATGTGATTCTTGAACAGACGTCAAAAATTCAGTATCGTCACAAACCGAGACTCACGCTTACTGACCTAGGGATGGGTTGCAAGTCGCTGTGGTCCTCGCCTTGCTACACTCATGCGTTATAGGTGTGCACATCCATGCTCTCAGCATCGAGTCGGCGCTAGGCGGGATATGAATTGCCACGAGGAGGCCTTCCCACCGGCTAATCCTGTGTCTTCGGATACCCTACAACTTGACCCTTGGTATGGGCCGTCCCACCAGCATGAATAAGGTGTTGGAATAGCAAGCGCGAGCGCAGCCACAACCGCGACCGATCCAATCGATTACCGGCACACGCGCGATCCTGACGCGCCACCATTCCTCGCGTACATTCTCTTTTGTCTTTTCATGCGATCTTATTGTTCTCCTCACGTGGAAAAAGGGGGTGTGCGACTATCGAGTAACACTAGACACTAGTTAGCTCGAGTAGGTACAAACTAAATAGCTAGCTCACCTCAGTCGTGCGCGTGCAATGGACTGAGGTGCTCGACAATACTACGAGTATCTTATATACGAAATAAACTGTATAGTGCCGAACAAGGGGGAAACGATCCTGAAGGGATGATCGGGCGGAGTGGAATGCTCAGTCGACCATAATCTCACATAAGGTTCGTACTAGGATTACAGAGTCCCTTTATAATCCTCACGAGTCGTGATCTGAGTGCCATGTTATGTGAACTTGGGAGACGTCCTTCACATGCGATTCGACCAGGATCATGCGTGGCATAGCCTGTAGTTACATCATAGAGTCAAAGCCGGATCCTGAGCGGGAAAAAACTTCAAGTTCGCACTCCATTGAATTGCCTACAGCTTTTGTACGACGCTGACGAACGGCGAAACGGCATTTAATTCTGAGCTTCACGCAGCCCGAACAGGGACTCTGCGCTTCCTCGTGGTTAGTCAAATGGCCGATCGGGTTTCAGAGCGACTTCGCATGATGAAGATCCGATTCTCCGAAGTCCCTTCTTATTTGAACTGGCATCCTGTTTCGACTTGACGCTCAAGCCATTCGCATCGCATTTATACCATGGCCAAGTTCTACGACGAAATACCCGAATGGCTGTTTGAATGGATCCAGAAACAGCACATGTTCTGGGTTGCCTCGGCTCCACTAAACATTCACGGCCATGTCAATGTCTCACCGAAAGGGACAGCAGACTGCTTCCATGTGGTCAACTCGAAACAGGTCTGGTACGAGGACCTGTCCGGAAGTGGTACGGTATCTTATAAGGCATGGAGGGATTTACTACGGCTGGCTGACTGTGGTCAATCAATCAGGGATAGAGACAATATCTCACATTCGTGAAAACGGCCGAATTACCATCATGTTTTCCGCTTTTGAAGGCCCCCCGAGAATCATGAGGCTCTTTGGTGTTGGTAAGTTTCAATTCTTGCTCAAGCCACGCTAGACTTGAGTCTCGATCGTGCTGACGGTCACTGGAGGTAGTGTTCACGAATACGGCACGCCCGAATACAATGCACTGATTCCTGCAGAGACCCGCCAGCCAGGCTCACGCGCCGCTATCGTTGTTGACGTCTACCAGGTTAGCACGGTACGTACTCGCCCACCCTAGATCATGCCCTACAACAAGGATCACTTATCATAACATGGTATCCCCCTGACTCGCATCCTCGACTATACGTGCAGTCCTGTGGCTACGCGGTCCCACTGTACGACTTTGCGATGCATCGTACACAGCTCCTTAGAACTTTCGACAAATTTGAAACTGCTGACCGGTCGCTCGCTGCTTCGAACAGTGAAGAACAACATGTACAACAGCTCTCCGTCCCTTGTGACACCAAGGATCACGAGGAGAACGACACTACCCCAACATCCATGTCACTCCGTAGATATTGGCTCTTGAAAAACATACGCTCTCTAGATGGTTTACCAGGTCTAGTCACTGCCCCGGACGCCATTCTTAGCATGACTCCTCAAAGTCATTTCGACGGGAACATTAGGCCGAGAATGCGTCACGGGAAGGAAACGGAGAGCAGATCAAAGGGGTTGGTATTTGGGGATCACATAGGTTTTGCCTCAGGTTTCGTGTCTGGCGCTGTCGCTGTGGTTACATTAGCCACCATTCTCGGGAAGTTGGAGTTGCGAAACAGCGGTAGTTATTGAACAGCCATGTAATACAGAAAGAGAGAGGATATTTTCCGAGTGTCCTATGTCTCAGGCGCATCGAGGCATTAGGGAGGTCGTTTGCCATGGGCTGCATTTGAGAGGGTGTTCTCGGTCTCACACTACCCGGAGGGTGGGAATACGATGCCCCACCACTTTGGATCCTACACAAGTCTATGCTTTCAAAACTTAGAATGGAAGTAACACCGTATGAACTCGTGAACTTGTCTGTCCGGAGCTAATGGACAAGGGTGATGAGAATGTGTAGAAGGCCTAGAGTCCTATGCAATGACAGAGTTGCTCCAAGTGTCATGTTATTGTACATAGGAGATGATTGAAGATGCACTACGATACTGGTACTTTAGACAGTGTTTCTGTACTGCCAATCACTGGCAAGGTCGCGGAGCAACAAATCAAAGTTGGGGTGTTTACATAAGATCGAGGGTCACCCACAGGACAGATTCTCTCAACTGAGCTGAATCCGGTCAATCATATGTGTTGCAGCATGCTCCCTATACACGAACATCTCTCCATAATCATAGTTACAAGCTATCTCCTGTGTTGTCGTAGTACTGCTATCTATAGCAACTGCCGACCGCATCGGCATTTCCCGAGTGGGTAACCTTGGGCGAGAGAACATTTGGGACCCTCCTGGTATTTGCAGACCCTACTTTTGGATTGAAGGGCAGAAGCACTCGTTTGTTCCATGGCAAGTGCATATGCAGAGTAGAATGTGGGTGACTCAACATGATTGTCATCTATTTCTTGCGCCCCACTCAAGGAAACATTGATTATGTATTCGTTCCTCAAAAGATCCCATTGCTGTCTGCAAAGCCCAACCAACTTGGTACACAGACATCCACTCTGACCAGTTTCCTCGGTTGATCTTCGGATGCCCCTTGTTCATGTTTAATAAAGACGAGGGCTTTGCATATTTATTTGCAGCGTTTACTCCCCTCACGGATTGTTCCCATTGGTTGTGATACGTTCCAATGAGGGAACCCGGATATATACAATCTCCCAAGAGTAACAGCTGGGTATGTGAAGCAGCCATTGAAGCCCAAATCTCAGATGGCTACCAAGGATGAGAACCGAACAGAGGGGACGTCGCGCCCATTTACCTTATTCGCTCAGTGTGACCTTGAATATGTAGCCGCCCTAAACACGGGCGAGTTAAAACGACATGAAACGATCTGAAAACAAGGCTATTGAAGACGTGGCGTCGGGATTAGGGGGAAACGACTCGTTTGTTGTCACGCAGCCGATTCGGAATAAATATCATCTGTTGATGTATTGGATTGGCATAGCAATTGGGTGATCCTCATTGCAATACAATTACTCGGTGATAATGAAATGGACCATGAGGAGAACTTGCTGGTCCGTTTCTCCCCAGATCGCGAATGTCTTCGTCCTGGCTGTTACGTGCTAGAGAGCCGGGGTCTCGGTTCTAGTACTTTGCTAGCACGTGACTGTTACGCGACGCGCTCTTTAAGAGGGTTCCCACGATAGACTTTCTATTCCAGAGCTTGCTTGTTGCGTTTCACGTCGGTGTCATTTCGGTACGTCGTCCACGCTGTCAAGGAAAACCGTCGACAAGATATTCAACATCTGTACGCTCGCTGGTCCATACTCTAGACAACACTTTTGTCTTTTTTTCCCCGAGCCACCCCGACAGTCCTTGCATCGCTTTCTATCTCCCTTATATCGCCATCTCTCAGCTGCTGCTCAGTATCCGTTCAGTTCAAGGTGACTTTAGCATGTCCTTGCATCCATCGTGACTCCTTCTTTGCTCATATCTCTCTGCATGTTGCAGGTGTCGCCGGTCGTCATGCACAAGCACTCTGTCTCCGTCCCTGTAGTTCCCGCATCTGCGCCAACCTCTCCTGCCGCCGCTCGTTTTCACAGAATGGAGCGTGCATTGGGGCTCCCGGTTACACCGCAACGCATAATTCGTCCTTCAAAGACACTATTTCGGTCACCGGTCACTCCAGCGACCACCACTTCCACGCCTTACACGCCCCTCAGTCTCCGTTCTTTTTCGACGAATTCAAACTCGACAATAAACACGCCAGATTCTGCGGGCTTTCTGCGATTTCCTGTCATCCAAACTCCTGAAAACGACACCACCACCCAGTTAGCCGACACGGGCTTAGGCGACATTGCGGCAAATTGGCGTTCACGCGCCAACAAAAACGGTATCAAGGTAGCTACTGCGGAAGACTCCAGTTTTGGTGATGACGAAGGTGCGTATATGCGTTTCTTTAAGTGGTGTGATCGTTCACGCTGTTCCTTTACTCTATATGCTATTCCGATCGTTGCGTCACTGGATTGCCTTGACGGACGGACGGACGGACCGCTAAACGCATATGTACACCCTTCCAGCTAGCGATCTCACCCCTTCTGATGCGAGTTCAGCACCATTTGCAAACGAAGAATGCAAGTTGTTTCCAAGAACCTACCAATTCGAGCTATCTCTGATAATTCCCTGTACAGCTTTGCTTCCCCCTCTTTCCCTCCCTCACCACCGCCGATCTCGTACCCAGTCGAGCATTCAGCCGATGTGCCAATCGGCATCGGCGCATGTACACAGGACCCCGGCAAGGCGGACCCTTGGGATCCTGAATACGCCGCCGCCTAAACCTACAAACTCTAGCCAATTGAAATTTAAAGGAAGCATGACGGATCCTGCGCATACACGTCGCCGCCCCTCTTTTGGACAGGTCTGTGCTTTACTTCATTATATATTCCGTTAATTCTGCTGTGACTCATGTATTGTGTGCCAATTCCAGACATTCACTGAACTTTTCGATATCGATGAGAATGCTTTTGAACCGTACCCACAATCCTTTTCCTCCGCAGCTCAAACATTGGTCCTACAAGATCCCTTCAACGGCTCTGGGCTGTCGGCGATTTCGGAAACCGTTCCGCAGCATCTCCAGACCACTTGTTCTGAGATGTTCAGCGTCTCCTCCGCCACGTCTCCGCACACAATCTGCTGTGTCTGTGGTTGCGCAGGCGATCGGATGGCAGTTCTTGTTCCCTGCAAACACCTGCTTTGCTCGGCTTGCATGACGAGTGCTCTCAATATCGTGGGCGAGAAAGATATTCATTGCGCGGTTTGCAAGACATTTGTCAATGACTTCGAGCTGCAAACCGCCTCGGACGACGACGCCTCGGCATCTACCGTAAGCCAGAGACATTTCCATATGGTTCCGAATATCACGTCTTCACCACTACAACAACGGTCAGCTAGGGGTGAACCCGCTCTCTTGCCGAACACATTTGACCCCAACCCCTTACCGTCCTTGATGAGCACGATGGCTCTCTGCAATCCCCAGATACGCCACTCGCCTTCATTTGCCATTGCCCCCCAAGCTCAGAGAGGAGAAAATGTTGTACTTCGTATTGACAACGTTCCCTGGGTGGGTACATTCGAGACAAGACCTCCCCCTGGACTGATAATTTGGCCCCAGGATATCACCCCTCCCGTTGTTGCTGCGTGGCTGAAGCATCCTACTGTTCGCGTTCACATACTCTTGGATTCTCGAGGGAAGACCTGCAGTCATGCTTATGTTGAGCTTTCTACGGAAGAGGTTGCTAGAGCAGCACTCCGATCGGTTCAAAATTCGGTACTTGGTAAAGGCAGGCGAGCGCGTGGGGTCACCGTCACCCTCAGTAGCCAGAATGAGCTTATGCATGCGGTATGTTCGCCTGCCTGAAGAATTGTGGGAAACTCAATTTCCCCTCAGTTATTCCCATCATGGAAAGGCGATTGGATTGGTTCGCGGCCTTCTATCTCCGGGCTACGAGATGAGCTACCATGCCTAATGTCCAAGGCGGAGCTTGATTCATTATTGAACCTTATCCAACGGCCCGATGTAAGTTGTATTTGTTTCGTCAATCACTACTTGTTGACGCAGTTCGTTGTTCAGTCGCATTTTTTGAAGGTTGCTTCCCTCCCTTTCCATTCACTTATTAGCATCTTGTCCAAATTCCCAGTGGATGTCGACAGTAGGGTCTTCTGGGAAGTCAAGATTAGTGATTCACTATTCTGTTGGTGATTTCTTGCCATGTCCGCGACTCTTTGTTGACTAGTTAAACTTTGCAGACATCACGCATAGTAAAGATTTTCACGTTGGTTAATCGCTGTCACTGATTTTCGTTACAGCTGCGCTTGACGTCCTTGGGGCACGTTACCGACAATCTATTCCTCAAGACGAACCTGAACTGCTTAATCAGCTCTTGGAAGTTGCCATTAACTGCAAGGGTGGGTTCAGCCATGCCTCAATTCGTACATTTAATTTACTTCGTCTTTCAAAGTATTCACGGAGGAACAAACCGCGACATTATCAACAATCCACAAGGCTTATACCTCCGCTTTTGCCCAACACACTTACCCTACAACCCGCCCCCAGCCTCCTCTCATGCCGGTCATGTGGGATTTAACTCCTGCTGGGTTGCCGTACAGTGCACTCGCCCGGGAATTTGGGCTCCCCGAAACAGTTGTGCATGCGCTTGCTCAACGATTAAGCGGCGCCCTTTAATTCAACTTCTGGACGTATTCCGACCGCGACCATCCCATTATTACATCACGAACCTCACGATACATTACGACTTCATTCCCGCTTTTTTCCAGTGGGCATTGAATGCCCCCCTAGGTTTCTTGGCACTATGGACTTGGCGTCAAAAAGGTTTTTGCCCTGCTCCCATTTCGCACGTCGTATCATTTTTATTGCTCCGTTCGCTTTCCCGAGATCGCATTTTGCTATGGATTTGCATACTGCTCCCTCTCGACTCGCAGCACGCTTGCCTTTTCCTTCACACCCTTTGTAATGTGCAACAAACCACCAATATGTTATGCTTGTATCGTAGACAGGGCTCCTGAACGTTGATCGGTTGACTTCGGTCTAAGATTGGGAACAATAGATTAGATTTGAACTTGGTACCCGAAGGCCTGAGCAAAACAAGTGCGAGGACAGATCCAATTTCCTCCCAGGTAGCGACATAGAAAGTGCGACCAGTCTGCCGGCTGGCTGGGAACACAGAAAAAAAAAACATGGATCGAACTTTCAGATAGATCGGAAAAATATCTTTATCGGATGTAACAGCAGGACAAAGCCTGCTCCGGAACCTGACGCGCACACCCCAACCTCGATTGGTTCTCGTTCTAGTAGCGCGTCATGCGGACTCCCCTTTACCATACTTGACGACTTGTCAATGTAAAACCCATCCTTCAGCGACCCCTCGTCGAAGCGTAGGGTTCAAGGCAAAACGCGTGCAAGACGCGTCTCGTTCAGCGCCTGCCAGCATCCCATTCACGGAACACTACACCATATCGGAATCTGAGTTTGGGCGGTATTAATCAAATCCGAAAGGAGTGCAAGGTCAAATGACCTTACCTGACCAAACACGCTTTCCGTTCTCCTGGTTTCTCTCTTCTTCGTCTTTCAACTGACGGGGTCCAGTTCGAGTCTGGAGCGATCGGCAGTCGGAGATCACGTCGGTCCTTGGAAACGAGGTGGTCGAACCCCAGGTTGATGCGGCGTGATGCGGGTCGACCCGGTAACAAATGCACCCTGGGCCTGACTTGGCCAAGCCAGAACCAGACCCGTGGTGTGCGCGTTCGACATCCAACCTCTCGAGGCGCAGCACGAACGACAGACGATCCTACCCGAGTCATGTCGGAACAATACGTCTTGAAATGACGGCGACGCCGCGTATCACTCGTCTATCGGCGGAGGCACCAACGATGAACAAGTCGGAACTAGGGCTGTGTCCTACATTCACGATCGACCCGGCGCTGGGCTTCATATCGCACTCGGTTTGACGAGCACTGCAAAAAGCCGATCGTATATGGCTTACGTAGTCCGACGACGACGCAGGGCGCTTTTCTTGTCCCTGCCAGCAGAGTGTCCGATTCGCGACGTCTAGATGGTGGGGACCGGCTAGCTCGAGCTCAAGCCCAGCTATGCACCGCAGGTCGCGATGCGGGCGAACAAGGCCGCACGACGCGACGCGTCCCTTTGTGTCCTTGTTTCCTTGGACGAGCACCGCACGGCATTGACTGCGCCTTTTGCTCCCCCCCCTTTTTTTTTATTTTCCCATGCACTGGCAGCACCGCCCAGTGGAACATTCTTCGAGGTCCTCGGTTGGACGTTACCTCTGCCTGTACGTTATTCTTCGATGCAAGCGGAGACCTTGTTTCTTTCTTTGCCTGTGTCGGCGTTGGCGTCGGCGTTGAACAAGAGCGTGCATCCGTTTTTAGGTTGGTTCCCACTCGTATGAAGAACGAAAATTTCCAACAGACAGCCCCTATCTTGGTTTCTATGCCAAGCCTATCACCACAGTCGACCAACATCAAGATCACCATCTCCACCACCATCACCAACAATTTTGATGTCTACTAGTAGTCTAGTACCACCATCCATACCGCCACCAGCCATTGTCCTCAGGATCATGCAAGCCTGCTGGGTCCCACCACCGTATCGTCCTCAGAACCCTTCCCGTTGAGCCCGGCCTTAGCATGCGTGCCCTTTCCCACTGATCCTAGCTTTTGCCCAGGCATGGTGCTCGTACGACATGCGCAGCCGTGCCACCTGCGTCATTCCGAACGTGCCCTCCCTCTTCCACCGGAACCCCTTTTCCGGACAGCCGTCCTATGAAATGAAATGCTCCCCGAGCGGGACATTTGATTTTGAGTGCACGTACCTTTATTGGTGCGCAGCCAACCAACGGGATGGGCCCGGCTACCCAGTTCGAAATTGGGACGTGGGGGTTCGTCATCAGCGGCCGGGACGGCCGTTTTTCGGCTTCGCCGGCATGTGTTTTTTTTTGCCACCGTTTGACACGGCCATGGTCCGCGACAGCGTGGGTGTTCACGGGCTTTGGGCACACCTCTTTCGTCTTCTCGGAGTCCCGTCTCACCGTGGGCCACGTATGGTGAGATGTCCGAGGCACGCTCATTGGACACTCAACTTGAGAACGTTCCAGGAATAATCACCCAAAGTGAATTTGTTACCATGTACGTGACACAGAATGGTGGCGCTGACCGAGATGCCATACCTCGAGGGAGTGAGAAGAAGGGCAGAAAATATACACCGCATGTGGGAACACGTTGGATCCAGAGTCTCGGGACGGAATCACGATGGAAATAGAGTATGGGCATGAACGAGATGAATCGATCGGTCCTCGAATCGGTGCGAGGGCGCGGACGGGTTCTTTGTATGTGCTAGCGCAGTCCGGTCGTCCGGTCATTGGTTGTACACCGAGACCTTCCCGACTTGGCTCGCCGCAGAGTGGATTCGTCCCGGCGTCTGCATAACGTCAACCGACGCGGCTATACAGGCGGGGGAAATGGCACGAGGGAACACATGCTGCCGTGTGAACGCTTCAGGTTCAGGGACTTGGGTATGAATAGCAGAGGATGGGTATCATGATGAGTACAAAGTGTAGACAAGGGTGAGATGGAATGAGTCGGTCCTCAAACTCAGGGCGCTGGAGAGCGCACGGACGAGAATAGGCATCTGTGCAGTTCGGCCATGAGCTACATCCTCGGAACCTCTAGAGCCCCAGCCCGACTTGCTGGTTGGATACCGTCAAGCTCGGTACGCGCAATGTTGATCCAGCTGCGACTGGACGGCACAATCGGAAATTGAAATGGGACGAGAAAACGCACTGAGCGTGTGAGAATGCTCCAGGTCCAGGGACTCGGTGAACAAGAATAAAGAAGAGGTACGAAAGTGAATGGAGAAAGCATGGAGAGAACCGATTACTCCAAGTGGCTAATCGTACCTCGCCGAACAGAGTGGGGTGGGGGCACGTAGATCGGCCTTTAGTTGGATCCCCATCTGGGCCACTCACCAGCGCCACCCGTTGAAGCCTCAAGACCCTCGTTTGGGGTTGCTTCTGGGATCCGGTAGGGGGTACCCTTGGAGAAGGGAACACAGCAAGGGTCTGCGGTGGACGTCCGCGTTTCAGTTCTACAACGTTTCCTGCGCGAATGAACGGCGAAACATCAAAGACTTGATGCGCTCGAATCATTGCGCTCGACAACCCATCAGAGGCCGCCCATCCAACACATATGATACAGGGTGCCGTATGTGCGTGATCGGATCGAGCCAATCAACGTTTTCAAACATTGTGTGGGTTATCGTTGCGCCCCACATGGTCCACTCGGATGGCGTTGGCGAGCGTCCAAGTTTGGGATGGTGAGGGTACTCACGAGGGTTCTGGATCCCAAGGACGCACGAATCAGGAGTAAGCGTGATTCCGACGGAGGGGCCGGCGACAACGCGGGTTTTTCGAGCTTATCCCCAGTAGCCAATGGCCGATCCGGGCTTAGCGTCCACGGTTGGAGAAGCGGTCGCTGCCAAGTCGAGTGCTCTCAGGAGGCGGCCCTCGTCGCTGTCACATCACGATCCATCTTGTTGATCGATCTGAATGGCTTCCCCCGGCGAGCGCGCGGGCGGATATTTTGTGGTAACGGAACAGGAACACATCCCGACACTGTACATGGGTGGCATCAGCACATCATGTCGAAGACGAAGGGAGTCGATGGCACAGGAACTGTTTGCACAGCACGGACAGCCTCTCAGCTCTCGCCAGGTTGGCTCAACTTGGCTGTCCATCGCCCATCGCCCATCGTCCTACTGACGAGCGACGACCTCGACTCGACGCCCGCCTCGTCATCTCTCGCATCCACCCGACGCGCCCGGAATGAATCTAATGCCACGCCCATCTCGCACCCACGGTTCCTATTGGGCGCACACGGAATGATGTTATCTGGACCCTATTCGTGTAAGATGATCAATGGCTGGCGTTGATCCGACGTCATGTGACTGCTCCAATAACGCGACATGATTTGATGCGGCGACGCCCGCCGTGAATTGACAACGTGGGTCCGTTGTGACAAAGTGTTCGGGCATATTCACAGACAGGTCTAAAAGTGTACAGAAAAACGTCATTCGAGTTCAATCGTCGTACAGCCTCGGTACAGGGACCGATCAAAAGATAAAGGGGTATACTATGAACACTCGACCCGGACCCAGATGATGATAGGTAAAACAATGAAGCGAAGCATCAGAGATCCCAAGAAGCGTGGATGTCGTGTGCCAGAGAAAGATGTACCCTAGAAAGAGAACTCCACTCGTCCTCTGAGCGGCCGAGCACGAATGCGTCGACGGCGGTGCTCCAATCCTGGAGATCGTCGAGGGCACATTCACGTGCAAATTCGTCGTCGGGTGGTGTTTTCAGCGCAAGGTCTTGAAACTCCGTGTGGCGTTCTTGTTCGTAAGCGATCGAGATGGACTCGACGCCGCATAGTTTCAATGCACCCAGGATGAATGAGAGATCGTCGGCGAGGAGGCGTGAGGCGTTGACGTTGACGTGTGGGACGCGAGGAAACGTGGCGCGGTCGTTGAGCGAGGCGAGGGCAGTACCCATCTCGAATGAACGGAGTGATGGACAGGCATAGAGCCACGCTGTACACGCCTGAGATTCGCACTGGGTGTCAGCGGCATACATGCTCCCCGTGAGGACGAGCTTGTCCAAGGACGATGATGTAGGCTGATCGATGTCGATTTTGGTGTCGCAACCTAGCCAAGTGTCGCGAATTTCAAGGGTGCGAAGAGAGGGGAGACGGAGGAGATTAGGAAGGGTGAGATCGCTTCCGAGAATGGGGTGAGCGGGAACGTCAAAGTCGTTTGTGACGATGGGTACGTCGTACGGAACGTCGCAGGGGTCGACGTGTACTGCGGAGCGGGTGATGCGGGACATGGAGAGATGTGCGAGGGACGGAAGGGATGCGGCGAGTGCGACGACGAGACGTTCCGAGCTGGTCGAGGGGCGATGAGATAAGCAGAGGGGGAGAGCAGGAACGACTTACACAGGAGCGACGTCTTCTCTTCCCCAGCAGCTGATGTCAAAGGAATGGACGTGGGGGAGATGGGCAAACGCGGGGACGAGTTTTTCGGGGTCGAGTGGGGATGCGATGGAGAGGGAGAGGACGGCGAGACGGGTGCATGCGCGGAGGAGGGCGAGGATGGGGTCGGTGGTGGACGGAGCCCCTGTGGCACCGGGGTGGGGCTTTGTGCATATGGCGAGGGAGCGCACGTACTGTCCGTACTCGGGCGGGACATGGTTGGCGAATGCTGCGAGGGAGGGAGCGGAGGGGAGTGCGACGTTGGCAAAGATTGCGGGGAGACAGAGAACGCGTACGCTGGAGGATGTGCGGGAGAGAGGGAGGATAGCATCGAGGGGAAGAAGGGTGACGATGGCGAGCCTAAGCTCAGTGGGGAGAAAGTGCCAGGACATGAGGGATCGAAAAGATCTGAGGGGGTATTTGTATTCGGACTAATCTCCATCCTTGTCGGGCGTGTTTCGTCCATGCCGATTCACAAGGAAGAATAGTTCACACGCCCTTTCCGCCGCGGCGAGAATCCGCGCCAATTCGGGCATCCGGACGGAATGGACCCGACAAGTCACTCCGCGCATCCCGGGTACCATCAAGCCACTTCCTTTCTTGGCTGTACACTTGCTGTCGGGGGGGCTGTGCGGACCGTATTCTCCGGTCAACCCCACTCACCACGACCAAGAACTTGTCGCTACGATTGCATGTGCTACACACCCGTACGTTTTAACTATCCCCGAGTCACGTTTCATGCCTTGCCCGTACCCGCTGCCTTCGCATCTTCCGCAGCAGCCACCGCAGGGTTCACCTTCTTGCCGTCCTTCCAGCGGATACGCGGCGGCGGTGCTCGGTTCCGACGTCCCTCGCGTGACCGTACGCGCACGACTGTCAACACGCTCAGCCGACTTTGCGCACGGATCTCGACACGTCTCACCATGCGAGTGGATGGCGCACGAAACACAATATGCGAGTTTGATGTACAGTTTTGGGATGACGTACTCTGTAGGGAAACGTCGGATCATCGGGAACCAAGGCACCCAAAGGAGACGCACCAGGGTACACGCTCGCCTCACTGATATCCCGCACGGCCGCGCTTTCGACCATGTTGCGCACCGTGAAACGTTTGATCGCCTTGTCTTTGGAGACACACCGCGAGCAGTTGGAGCACCGCACAAAGCTGACGTGTCCGCGGTGTTTTCGGTTGCGACCGCCGTTTCTTCTTTTCTTGGTCTGTGCAACAGAGTGAGCGGCGCGATGAGGAACGAGGGCGTGTTGCTTGTGGGGAACATCCATACGACCATGCTGCCATCCATCGCGTCTGACACTCCTTTTCCTCGCATTGGGTGGGTCCCCAGCACAGGCACGCGCTTGTCGTCTAAACGTCACAGTTTGGACTTACCATGTTAGCGTCCCAGTGTGTCTTGAGCGTTGTCGTCGTTCGATAACCCACTTCATCCTTCTCACCCATCCTCGGTATCTCCCGACTCACTTCCCACGCTCTCAAACAGTAGCCTGCCCTGAGTCCATTAGAAAATCCGTTTCGAGTTGCCTACATACAGATCTAGCTACGATCACACTTGTTTTTTTTTTTTTTTCAAAACACCGTCTCGACCTCGTTCTCGTCCCTCGGATCCATGCACTGTCGTCTCAACGTCGCTTGCTCCCCTGCACTCTTGAACACCTTGCTCAGCGTAAATCGCTCATCGCACGCTATCCGGAACTCGTCTGCGCGCAGCGACTGCATGTCCTCGAGGTAGGCTAGAATATCCTGCGCGTCCTGACAACGCCTCGTTCGATCAGCTAATCGTGAGATGGTCGTGGGCGAACGAACCTTGAGTCCAAGCTGGATGTCACCCGTGAGCGTCGTGAACAGCACATTCTCCACCTCTTCTCTCGGTGCATCTAGGATGTGCGAGACTTTGGCGGACGCGAGCACGGCAGGAGCGGACGACGCATGACGTTGGAGGTACTGCGAATTGTACGCGTCCAGCGAGACTTCGGCCGGTTTCAATGCGGCCACGGACTCGTCGAGGATAGACTGGATTGGCTTGGGGACATCACTCACGGAAGCCACTGCGGCGAGAGTTGATAAAAAAAGCATCGATCAGGGCAAGGCTACTCACCTTTTCTCGCAAATTGTACGATCCGGAAGTGAACGTCGGGATGCTGTGGGTCGCACAGGTGCGCACGACGAAGCGCTCGTGCCGCCTTCAAATACTTTTCTACAAAAACGTCATTCTTTCCTCACAGATGCCCACTCGGAATACACACTCTGCCGTATCGCCACATCAAATGAGGCCATGTTCACGTCCATGCGGTCCTTGCCAAAGTCTCCCAGCGTCGCTAAAACCTTGCTCGCCCGCTCCAGCGGATCATCCGCTGTGACCAGCTTTAGCCCATCCGGGTCGTCGTCCAGTGGCGCGGGCGCCTCGAGTCCCTTGTCTTCGTTCGGCTTCGTCGCAGCCCGCACTACGAACCGGAAGGTGATATTGTAGGCATGGAAACTAATAGAACGATGCCTGAATTCACCCTTTTGTGAGTTCGCGTCGTCATAGTCTTTAGGAGCGTCCGTCGCCTTGTGCGCCGCTTTCTTGGCCTTGTTCAACGCTTTCTTGGATACTTCGGCCGAGGGTTCTGCCAGGGAAGATCGATAAGAAAGAAGTGGTAGGGAGTTGGAAGCCTTACCCGGCGGCTGTAGGGTTTTGATGATTGAGGGATTATCGTAGAGCAGGATCCATATCTGGAAATGAGCCCGTTAGTGCGGGATACTTGCGTAAACAAGAGGCGTTACTCGAGTGCTCCACACAACGGCGTGGATATATCCGGGGTGAGACGGGAGGCGGTCTTCCCATCCCAACATGCTGCAAAAGCGAGACAAGTCATTTACTGCTTCGAGCAGACGGGACGGCATCGACGCACGCGAGATAAGAGCTGAGCATACTGATGCGAAGCGAGTACATGTGGAAGTCATACTGCTCCTCGCGGAAACCCTGGAACATCTGGAGGCGAAAAAGGTTTGACACGGACTGGGCGCATCGGACAGCGAAGCCTGTACCTTTTGGATATTGCAGTACGTCTTGAGCGCATTGTGGTACTTCCCCAGCCGTCTCTGTGAGTCGCCCAGCTCCGTGAGATAGTGTAGTGCTTGCATCTCTAGCAGGTCTGTGCCGGGCGGTGGGCCTTTCTAGGGGGGCGGTCAGTGGTTGGTGGGGTGGTGTGTGCGGGAATCAACCTTGGTAAAGTACCCCAAGACTTCGTCTGCTTCGATGATCATCCCTGCGCGCAAACGGTATTTACCCGACTTGGTGTTCACATACCGGTCTTGTCCGTCGAGTCTCCGGGCGTCGTCCATGGCGCGTACAGCCCCATACGGGTCTCCGGCGCGTTTCAATACACGCGCCTTGGTCATGTACAGCTCAGGCAACGTTGGTGTGTGGTCAGTCGCGGTGTGGAGAATCTCGAGTGACTTTTCGTATCGGCCCAGTAAGGAATAGTGTTGTGCAAGGAAGTAGAGCGTCCAGAGATATTCCGTGGGGTCTGAAGATGTCGACGGTGGTGCCTGATCGTTAGGTGTGATGTTTAGATGGATATTCTCGACAATCTCCTGGATTGACTGGAGCTTGAACGCATCGGTGTATAGTTTTTTGAGGTCGCTAAAGAGGGAGGGTATCCCTTTTCGAAGTGCCCGCTCGATATAAGGTTTCACAAGTTCCTTGAACTTTTCGCCTGAAAACGGTTTAAACAATTCAGTTTGGATGCAAATCCTGGCCTACCTTCCGAGATGGTCAGAGCCAGTCGTTGGTGCGCGCTCGTCTTTGGGTGCTTGGATGAAAACTCCTCGAGGATGTCAAGAGCGTTTATTCGCGACTCGTCGTCCGTCAGGCTGTCTTTCGTGGTGTAAGACCGCGCCAAGAAAAGGGAAAGTATTGCGTGTGTTACCGAGCTCAATGCCAGCATTGGCGAGGAAGCCTCTGTAGTACTCTTGATTGTCGGGATTTTGGTCAATCAGTTCTCTCCACGATCGTTCGGCTGCCTCTGCCCATTCTTCTTTCTGTGTGCTGTCCGCGTCAGCGATCAACTTCAATTTTCCGTATAGGCGCGCTTATGAAGAATCAGCGGATTGAGGAAGGGTGATCCGTTGTCACTCACCTCTGCATTCTGCGATTGTTGGACGATCGATCAACATTCTATCCTTTACCTTTCGATCGAGCAGGGACAAGGCCTCTTGCCACTCTCCCAACTCTTCCATCAGGCGGATGTGAAAGAAGACTAGCTCGCCGTACTCGGGATCGCGGACAGCAACATTCTAAGATGCAAGGTAAACGAGAGGGAGACAAGGATGATTGAACCGTACCCGTAAGAAATCCTCCGTATGATCCATGTAACGTTTTGCTTCTGCCACATTACCGGCGAGCTTGTACGCAATCGCGACGCCGACCCAGTGGACGCGTGAGTAAGGACGTAAACGGAGCATGTGGAGGCGTGATTCGACGAGGGCGTCATACTGGCGGCTGTGTGTTTGGAGGATCGACGTTTCTCGAATGATGTTGAAGTTGTCCTATACTCGAGTCAGTGTGATGAACAGATATGTTGCTGTATGCGTCTACCTTGTCGATCTTGAGGGCCATCGAGTAGGATTTGAGGGCTTCTTCGTAGTTGTGTTCTCCCTTTTGAATGAGGGCCCAAACGTGCCAACATATGTGCGATTGGAGGTCTTTGCGCATGCCATCCTTTACCAGGGCTATACCAGCGTCGCGTTCGCCAAGGTGTACCATTACGAGACCCTTCATGCACATGGTTTCTATAGTGATTTAGATTGGGGATACAGCAAGACGAGGCTGAACAAACTAACCGCCATGTTGCGGGTATTTCTTGAGAATCTGGTCGGCGATTTTCCGCCCTTTTGAGAGCTGTTTGTGTTCGTACGCCTGCAGGAGCTCTGAGAAGAGCTTCCGCTCCTTTTGTGCTAGTTGTTGCGTGGCCATGGTGGAGCTCGACTGGGCCACTCGGGGGACCGAGGTGTCCCCTGGCCGATCGGAGTTTCAATTACATATGTCGTGACGAGTGTTTCTGCAACTCGCGATGATCGTTCTCGCCGACAGTGGCATCGAAAAGGCTCGTTTGGCGACGTTCTCGACGACCGTGGCACCCTTTGTGCGTTGATCATGACTGTTTCACCACTCATTGGCCCAAGCGGGTAGATAATCGGAGTCTGAATACAAACTCCGACCGGCTGACACGGTCTCGGACGCGTTGACTGCCAAGCGACACTTTGCCAGCGCCGATCACATCCCGCTCACCGTCCCTGTCGACGTCCACGACGATGGTGGCTCAAACGCGCACCGCGGCTGCACCATCCAAGAAGCTCACCTTCAGCGAAAAAATCGTTGGCAGGTCGCTTTCCACCGACACGCTACTCAAGAAGCTCAAAGCCCTACACACCGAGCTCGCAGAACTCGACCAGGAACTCGTCGACGTGAACTCGCTCGCGTCTGTGCGCTCCCAGCTTATCAATACGTCTCTCCTGCTCCACAAGGACAGAGGCGTCAAGGCGTACACCGCGTGCTGTCTCGCGGACATCCTCAGACTATACGCTCCCGACGCCCCTTATACCCAGAACGAACTCAAGGACATCTTTCAATTTTTCTTTCGGCAGCTTTCTGCCGGACTCAAGGGCCCAGATGCCTCGTATTACAACGAGTACTTTCATCTTCTCGAGTCCCTCTCCACTGTCAAGAGCGTCGTGCTCGTGTGCGATCTTCCCCACGCCGACGAGCTCATGACCGAAATATTTCGCGAGTTCTTTTCGCTCGTACGACGCGACCTCGCGAAAAAGATAGAGCTATTTATTGCCGACATCCTCGTCGCCCTCATCGACGAGTGTCAGTCCCTCCCGAGTGACGTCTTGGATACAATTATGGGGCAGTTCTTGGACAAGAATACGGCATGTCATCGAACAAACTGGACTGGTTTCTTGCTCATGATTTCTTCAGCGTCTGGATCAACCTGCCTACAGACTTGCGGTGCAGATTTGTAACGCGACTTCGGACAAGTTGCAACGTCATGTCTGCCAATACTTTACCGACATCATCGTCACCAATTCACGCGACCTCGAGTCGGATGGCGACTTTGATGAAATACGTACTGCACACGATCTCGTCAAACAACTCAGCAAGTCCTGTCCATCCTTGCTGCACAGCGTAATACCACAACTCGAGGAAGAGCTCCGCGTCGACCAAATACAGGTGAGGTTGATCGTAACTCAGGCGTTGGGAGAAATGTTTGCGGAAAGGGGTGGCTCCGATCTCATCAGAAAGTATCCGACCACATGGAACGTGTGGTTGATGCGCAAGAACGACAAGGTGGCAGCCGTGCGTCTGAAGCTCGTCGAGAGTGCCAAGGGGCTTCTCTTGAACCTGCCAGAACATAGAGAGATTGTCGAAGGCAAGCTTCCGCCTCTGGATCCCTCGATCACACTTTGATATGCGCTTCAATAGAGATGCTTCAGCTCAAACTCCTCGATCCCGACGAGAAAGTTCGCGCCGCAGTCTGCCGAGTGTACTCTCAACTTGATTACGAGACTGCACTCCACTACGTCTCGGAAGCACAACTTCGGGCAGTAGCTGGCCGTGGGATGGACAAGAAGCATGCTGTTCGTGTAGAGGCCATGAATGCGCTTGGCAAACTGTACGCCCTTGCACACCCAGAAATGTATGTCCTTTTCTCGTATGGGTGTTATCGTCTGATACATTTACATCCAGCGAGAGCGTCGACTCCTCCGCGGTCAGGCATTTCGGGTGGATTCCCAATGAAATCTTGCACATCTCCAACATGACATCTGAGGCAAAAGCTGCTGCGGAGCAAGTCGTTGCCGATTATGTTCTCCCGCTACCTTCCTCCTCTACTGCTTCCGCTTCTACATCGAAAAGCGTCGAGGTGGACGAGGTGGCGTGGACAGATCACTTGCTCAATATCATGCAGCATCTAGATGACATTGCCATCAACACGGTCCTAAGTATGAGTGGAATTAAAGCAAAGTACGTTGATAATTTCCCTATTTGTGGCAACGGAAATCGATATTGTCATAGCCGGCCAACCATGTATGAACATTATCTGCAGGCGTGCATACAGAACAACGTAAGCACCCTAGGTATTCGTCTGGCTTTCCTTATTGGTGCCTGTTAGGGTGGTGTGATCGACGAAAATGAGGAAGCCATCGTACAACGCTTAAGCAATGTGATCAAGCACCTGTCTCGTACGTGATGTTCAGGGTCGTATTCAATGCATTAATCTTCCATATACAATAGGCCAATTTCCTGACCCTCAGAAGGCAGCTGAGGATATGCACGAGTTCGCAAAGGCGAACGAGAATAGGCTTTACAAATTACTCAAGACGTGTATGGATCCCCAATCCGACCTCAAGAGCGTCGTGAAGGCCTCGCACGAGTTCCTACGGCGCGTGGAACAATCGCTCGAGTTTACTCTTCCGACGATGACCATCTTTCTTCGTCGCGCGACCCTGCGCATCGCCAACCAGTCGTCCATCCCGACGCTAATTAAGAGAGTTCAGAAGTCGGCACCGTCGTCGAAGCATGCCCAACAACTGTTGACTTTTATATCGAAACACTGTCCGATTCTCTACAAACCCCATATTAGCGAACTCACCAAGGCGATCGCTGACGAAAAGAATGAGAGTCTGGTGGAGGCTGGCATGCATGCGCTCGCAGCTGTAGCGAAGGCTGATGGGTCACAAGTGGCATTGGACAAGTTTGGTTTTTTTTTGACTCTATCCCGAGGCAGCTGACTGACATGGCGCCGTGTTGTTCCACGCAAAAGGCGATCGCTAGAACGCATCACGCGATTTGCGCTTGGAGAAAATCCGAAAATTGCCAAATTTGCGGTTCGCTTGCTGGCTTCGTTGAAGGATCATGAGGATGCCTGTGTGGACATCATTGAAGTACGTGTGCTTTCGGTGCTCGGTCGTGCCACGTGTTCATGGCTTTAAAGTCTATCTCGGAGAAGCTCCCGGAAGCTACCCCAAAGGAGCTTGTTGCCCATACGACCGTCCTTGTACAAATGGCGCGCTTTAAGCCACAAGCATTCGAACACGAGAGCGATACGATCATGGCGTTTTTGGTCAAGAAACTGCTGATGGGTCGACGACCGAAAGATTCGGTGACGATTCTATACCTTCGATCTATCGAGCTCGGGATCTGACTTTTTTGGTGCTCAAGGAGGAAATGGATGTCGACGAAGAATGGGTGGAGGATGAGGACATGGAACCAATACAAAAGGCCAGGATTCTCGCGCTGAAAGTCTGCCGGAATCGATGTCTTGCAAACGCATCTGCCGAAACCGCGTTGGAGCTTGCCACACCCGCGCTCAAGATGTTTTTGACGTTGCTTGAGCATTCTGGAGCGTTTTCGGCAGACGCACCAGATAGGTTAGGTCTTCGAGGGCATGTTAGCTGGGAAACGAAGCTAATGCATCGCGCCTAGTCCGCCGGTCAAGGCACGCATGCGACTACAAGCTGCTATGTCGCTTTTGCATCTTTCTACCGTCGAAGCGTTCGCAAACGTGATAAATAACAACTTTATATGGCTCGCTATCACAGTCCAGGTAAGGGTAATCTTCGACAGACGTGTTCGGTGATAGAGATATGGACCCGCTCAGGACCCATGTTATCACGTCCGAATAAACTTTCTAACAAAACTCGTGTCTCTACTAACCGCACGTAAACTCCCGCCACGCTTTAACACGATTCCTTTCCTCACGATTCACGATCCGGAGGCCGATGTCCGAGACAGGGTGAGTTCTGACCTGCGAGGTTCGGTGCTCAACATTGAAGTCTCTATCCAGGCCATAGCTTATATTTCGTTTATCTTGAGATCTATTCCGCCCGCGGCACGCGTTGATCAACTAGAAATTATTTTCATCCGTCTTCTCCATCTCCTCGCGCATCATCCCGATTTCTCTACCGCCCACGAAAACGTGCAGGAAATGTCCAAGTGAATCACCGTTTCTCTTCCTAGCTGGGTCAAAGCTTACGCACTCGTCCACCCTTTAGATATATTGAATTTTACCTTGATCTGGTTGCGAGTTCTGAAAACATTTCGCTTCTCTATCACCTTGCGATGAAAGCCAAGACCGTGCGCGACTCAGAGTCGCACACATATAGCGAGGTGTGGCAATCCCTCTCCCGATTGCACTCGTGTGTTGACCTTTGAGTCTAGAACCTGTACACGACGGCGGAGCTTGCCCAGGAGCTGATCAAGGTTCGCGCGCAGGCTCGTTCGTGGGCTCTTCAGAGTTATCCCGGTAAAGTCAAGCTTCCTTCGGACATTTTGCGTAGACTCCCGAACCCCGAGGCCGTTACCAAAGTATGCCATGTAATTCAACGAACTGGACCGATGTTGACGTTTACGATACAGGTGGTCAAAACACAATATTTATCTGACGAAACCATCACATGGTTGAAAGAAATCAGGGGGCACAAGCCCGCGGCCACCAAGGTACGAGGAAAATCAAATTGTACATTCATTCGCGATCCGTTGACACCCTGATTTATAGGAGAAGAAACGGGAACCAAGGGAAGCGCGGGACGGCAAGTCCCCACCTGCGAAGCGCAAAGCTTCTCGGGCTCGCGCAAACGGTGCCTCAAAGTGGGTTCCGGGGTGACGCGGAGTACGAGTTCCCCGCTGACGTCACGTTTCTTGACAGGCGTCCCAAGACGCAAAAGGTAGCGCGGTGGACCAGCGATCAATCTGAATCCGAAGAAGCGTCGTCAGATGGGGAGTCGGTTCTTGATCCATCAGAGAAGGCGACGTCCCCGAGACGGTCTAGTTCAGCACCGAGCGAGACAGGGCAGGAAAGCAACAAGGAAGAGGACGGCGGTGGGCCATCAGAACGAGAGAAGAAATTTGGTAGGAAAGCACGAGCGAAGGCGCAGGTGAGTCATGATCACTGCAGTGTTTCGAACGGCGTTGATGGGTGTCGTAAAGGAAAAGATAAGCAGGCATGTTAAAAAGAGTGCAACGCGACCAAGAAAGTCTTGACGATATTTCAATTTCATATGGATTGTATACAGCCTATTGTGTGATGCATCTTTTTTTGTATTGCTGTGTTTTGTTGCTCTCGTAATTTTTATGGTGAGTGGACCAATGATTGAAAAGGCATGGCATGACATCAGAGGTACTGTATGGACTAGTTATTGAGAATGTATTAGTGGTCAATGATCTTGCTGGTAAGCTTTGTTCTTTCGAACATTTTACGGCTCGAAAAGGAAAGGTTTTACCGATCATTGATTATGTAATCATATCCACCCTTGGGTTGGTATTGCTATTGAATGTGATTGTGCCAATTGCACCATTGCTTGGAGGAGTGGAGCTGGGGCTAGCCAAACCAGAGCATGCAATGTGACATCACATGGGATCTCGACAGGGTGGTGTAGTGTCTGCAGCAAAACAAGGAGAAGATCACTACAGTATGCTAGATAATGATGTGGGGATGCAAGTGGGAAAGGAAGAAAAACATGGGATGAGGTGGGTGCCACAAATGATATCACAATGCTGGAGTATGATAGGGTGTGTAAGAATAGTTGATAAGTTACTACTGTGTAGTGTGTTGGATGCAGAATGGACAAGAAGCTCAGTTGGTGATATAACAGGTAATAATTTTTGCAATTAGCCTAGCACTATAGATTGGCCTAGTGCCACTACACAAGCCCTGTACTACAGGCATCCAATGGAATTAGTTGTGAGTGAGTCTCACTTCCTATCTTATCTTATCTCACTCCCTCTATTATTATTTTCACTCTCCTACTTTTAGTTATATTTGACCTCCAGATCCAATCTCTGGATTATCCCAGGATCTGCCCAGGATCTCAGATCCTGTGCATACACAACCTTCTTTTAATTTCCATGCTGTGTATGGCTATATTGCCTCATGTATTTAATCACTGCACACTGCCTTGAGGCAGTTCACTTCTCTTCCATTTGATGTACAGTCTAGTGCTGTGCATTTCATCTCTGTTCCACAGCCTCAATGGCTGTATCTGTTACGCTCGGTCCTGTCGTGGAGCGAGGCGTGACCGTTTATACCGCTGTAGGAGTCTTGAGGTCCTATAGGCCTAAGGCACTAATAGGCGTCGATGGAGCTTGCTTAGATTGCAAGGTCAAGAGACGTGGGATGCTCGGCAGTTACGAAACTCCGAGCGGTAGAGAGGAGATAGTAGCGTGTATTCCGGTTACGCTAAGACTGGAGTACAGGACTACTAGGCTGAGGTTTAAATACTACTACTACCAACCGTCGGGAAGTCAGAGGAACCGAAGGGAAGCGAAGACCCGAGGTAGTGGTAGTACTATCTGATCGGTAGAAACCCTGGAAAGGGGATGTAAGTGAAACGGGGCGAACCCGGATGTAGACCGATCAGATCTAAGCGAAACAAAGGAAGAGTACACGTGGAGGGGACGGAGTTCCGCTGTCACGAGGTGGTGCGGAACAACGGAGGAAGCTAAGTAAGAGGTGATGGAGGAAAGTAAGTAAGAGGCCTCATGCCCGGGGGTCAGCGGAGGCGCTACAGATGGGAGGAGGTAGCCGCTATCGAGTAGTCCGAAGATAGGGGTGAAGGAAATGGTAGTCCGCACATCGACGGGGATGTGGTCTTAGTACAAGGATAAGGAGGAGAAAAACGTTACCAAGGCGTCCCATGAACTGTCGTAACAGTATCTCCTCTATCCATATTTATCTACTGATCTTGATCTATGGTACACATGTACAAACAGTAGTCAGTAGTATATAAGGGTGAAGTCTCCAGCCAGTGATCCTCAGTTTAGATCACTTGGAGTTTTCCCTCATCAGACCTCTCCTTTGAATGATAGAAATATCCCTCATTTCTAGTTCAAGTAGGCAACCTGGTGCATTGTACATACAAAGCCTTTGAGGTTGTTTTATTTGATCTAAACTCATATGCACCACCTTGCCCATCACCCTTAGCTTTATAGAAGTCTAGCAAGTGTGTCATTGTTGAAGAATCAAGGGACCACATGTTACAACTTCTTTCCACTCCTACCTTACTTGTCTCTCTCTCCTGTCTTTATCCAAACCAGAGTTCGATTCCTATGAACTACCTTTCTTTTCTCCATAGTCATACCTTTCATCATCTTCTATTACCTTCCACTTGCTAAGGCTATATTTCCTTCCATCACATTCCACATCTTTTGAACTGCTGACCAAGATACTACTTGGCATGTTCCTCCTTATTCTATTGGGTTCTATATCAGTAGTATAAGAATCCTCCTGTAACTGCTTGGAAACCCCAAGCTAGATCTTGTTATGATAGCTCCTGGAATACCCTGGTAACATTTTTCACCTCATTGTCTCTTCACTGATTACAATACATGGATGATCTTTCTTTTGTGTCATCTCTGAACTCTTCGTTGATGCTCTCTTCCTCCCATCCGCAGTGCCTCTGCTGACCTGACTGGGCATGAGACCTCTCCTTCTTACTTACTCATATGTATTCCATGCTCCTGTTGACATGAAGCTCCATTGTTTCCTTTTATTTTGCATAGATCCGATCGGTCTACATCCAGGTACATCCTGTTCACTTCCATCCCCTTTTCAAGGATTTCTCCCAATCAGATAGTCCTACCACTACATTGGTTCACATTCCCCCAAGTTCTACTAGATTCCTGATGGTAGTAGGAGTAGTATTTAGCTTAGTGCACTTGTACTAGATATGCCACTCTTGGCATAACCAATACTATGTGCTCCAAGACCCCTCCCTTGCCTAAGAACTCACCAACAACTGGTGATACTCTCTTGACCTGACTTCTATTCATCAGTCCTCTGAACTCTTGACCTGATGCCCACTCATCAGCCTCCTGAACCCCTTGACTGTCCTCTGTTGCTATAAGCCAGGGACCCACCAGACTACCTTCATCACTCATGTAGGACTTGGTCATGACTATGCACTGCCAGCCTAGTCATAACAATATGCCAGGAGTCTCTTTCTTGAGGCACCATTGTAGCTGCCCAACATTCCATCCAGAATCTCCTCAATCCACATGTATCATGAAAGGCCGTCTTCACCTTCACCCTCTCCCTCCTCAGAATCCCACTCACCACTCTCAGATCAGGACGAACTTCTCCCCACTCCACAACAAGACTATGTTGAGTGGACCATTGCTTCCCCCCTAGAACAAACCAGGATTTCCCCTATCCACAGGACCCCTGCCATCCCCATAGCCCCTCAGTCTCAGATATATTGAAAAGTCACCCAATCTCCATCCCTGCCACCCTGAGTATTCCACCTGCCCTTCTTAGCTCACAACG
>JBBPJV010000018.1:0-76628 GCA_038088915.1 Sutorius aff. eximius
CCTCGAACGGGTCTCGACATACCGCGGCCTCTCTTCTCGCAGTATTCGCCCCCTCCTCGTGCACATGCAAAACACAAACAAGACTCTGCACGAGGGTACCCTTGTCGAGGAACAAGTGGTACGATCGTGTTCTTCCGCATCCTTTCAACACGTTCTCATCCACCCTGACCCAGTTTCTTGACTTATCAGCTCAGGTCATGGCCGCACATAATGCCGGCCTCCCCCTCCGGCGCCATTCGGTAGATGTCACCGGCATATCCAGAAACCCTGGCTATAATCCCAGTTTAACCGCTTTCGACCTCGTATCGTCTCTCCCACCCGACGATATGGCAACATCAGCCAGCCCATCTTCAGCAGACAGAGGCTCAGCCAGTCCAGACACCTCGACAGACCTGGCGACACAGCGATTTCTCTTTCCCGGCACAGGCGACGGGATGTGCATGTGAATTTCAGCCGGGGGAGATAATATCTGACGACACTTTCGACATATCGATATACACTGTTTGGTCCATCTTGGAATGTTGCATACATTTCCGTGTTTGTCTCTTCTTCTACCTTGCGCGTGTGTAGATATCGTCGTTGATCAGATAATGAGGGTCTGGGGGTTACACCGTCAATTCCAGGCCCTTACTCGCATGTTCGGAAGCCCTGAATGCGAACGCGCATACGGCTGCCTGCAGCGAGGCCCCTTGAATATTAATGGCAGACAATGTACAGCATCGTGTGCGCTTGCAAGCAGCTGGCCGCCAGCCATTCCATCGGGCAAGTGTTTTACCATTTTTGGGATAATATGATCGTCGTTGCCATCCAAGGACGAGATTCGAGATGCCAGGCCAACCTGTCATTTCAAGGAATTGTTCCAGGCGACCCACTCGCCACGGCAACGCGACGAACCATTCAACGCGAGAATGGCGAGGATCGCAACACATGTTTGGCTAGATGGCCCAACGTTTCAACCTTGAAGCTTCGATCACATGGTTTGGCGGACCGGGACGTAAATTGAGAATCACATCTCCCTCATGCACGCAATCCGTCCGGGGCACAGATCGTGAGCATATGCTGCCGGACCCACGAGTGCAACACCAAGACAGGACGTGGCAGCAATAATCCATCCACTGCCAGTGGTCCCATGTCAGGTATGAGTACTCGAGTAGCGAAGACGAAGCCGAGAAGCAGATCGGAGATGGAAGAACAAAGAAATTGCGAAGCTCTTTCCAAACACTCACCGCAAACGGGAAAATCGTCGCTCTTGTGCCCCCCCCCCCAACATGGGTGCTGACGGTCGATACTGGTAGCATGTCAAGGCAATGGTACCATATGTCAAGCACGCCTGCGCAATTCGTGATGAGCATGCCAGTCGCCAATCACCCAGCGGCTCAAAGTTACAATGCTTCCGCCCGCGGCCCCGACACACCATACGTGCACATTGCTAGAGCAATAAATCGTACGAAGCCAGCGCGCATTTTCAGGACATCATTCCCTTACTAATCCGGCCCATCAGACAACTTGGTCGTCGTTTCTCCAGCCGTTGCCCAGTGAAAGGCGGCCGGAGACCGGAGAACGCCACACCTGTGCTGGATTATAGACAATACCCCAGCTATACTGGGGAAGGAGTAAGGGTCAAACCACCAAGTGTTGCCACGAAGCCCATTACGGAGGGAAGCCATCGTAAGCGGGAATTGCAAGTCAACTTGGAGCCAAGGGTAATATGACCTTGTTAGGTGCAGTAGTAGGAACCGGCAGTAAAGCTAGATACGCACCTATCACTCCGACAAGACGCCGAAGTCATGCGTCGCAGATAGATTGAAACTGTGGACGTTAATCTCTATTGAGCAGACAACAGCCGGCTTCGTACGATTCTCCTCGGAGCGCACGAGCGATGTATCTGGCATTTAAGATCGGCCGCGGTGATAACAATATGCGACAGCGAGTGGCCACACCTTCCATGACAGCATACTCGCCTCCTAGACGCCGTTCTCTGTATGGCTTATTGACAGGAAATAGAGATCCACAGACCTTAATACTCGTCGAGATTGACAGTCGTTATGGAAGCTATTGAGATTCCTAGATTCATCGTACCTTTGCAGATCCTCCGCCACTTCGATTTCGATCGGTCTATGTTGCAACAAACCATACCAAGACTACCATTCCTGACATGCCGTCGACTCTGCGAGCACAGATGTTCAAGCACTGATCGTAGCTCACATGACTGACGTAATGGTCAAGAAGCATTCCATCTGTCAGCCCTCGATCGTCTTCAATAATATTAATCGAGATATCACCTCTGCATCAACGTCTTCCCAGCAACCTTAAAATCGAATCGTCGGGTGGTGGAGTGCCTGCACGAGACCGTTGCAAGGTGACCAGTACACTTGGCGGATCCATCCATCCCAACGCGCCACCGAAGTCGCGGGCTGTGGAAACATTCCCGGAAGAAAGTCACTCATGAGGCCGAATACAGAGGAAGAGGTAGAGCATCACGTATGATTTCGTGCCCACCGGCTTTCATTGACGTGTGACAGGCAGCGCCTCGCTGCACGGAAGTGGCCAGTCATCGGACATGGCAGCGGACCTGCTATTCGCAAAGATATAGAACCATCAATGCGGCATTTAGTACATATAAAGAGGCGACGCATAGTTTTCCCCTGCATGGCACGTAGGTTAGCTGGCAAAGAAGATGGCGAGGCAATGTTGGGAAAACCCTCACAATAATCATCTTCACTGATTAGACTCGTCCGCTGGCGCGAATTTATGTTTGCCTAAAAGCTTCACCTCCGTCATTCCCTTTCCACTCCCTGTCACGCCAACTGGGATTTATGCCACGTATGAGTCAAGGATATCTCGGATCAGAGGATGTCAACGACACATGCCTTTGCCTAGTGGGTTGTCAGGTGTCTTGAATATACTCGTTCCGGCCACACCGGCGATATGCACACCCTTCTTCTCCGACTTTTTGGCAAACTTTTGCCATGTCGCTTGCTTAGCGAGCTGTTCCTTGGCTTTGGCCGCTCTTGCCTCCAGTTTCTTCTCGTTCTTTTTCTTCTTCCGTTCCCTTTCCTCCTCTTCCGCTTTCGTGAGCTTCCGCTTGTTGTTCGACACAGCGGGCGTCTTTTCTTGATAGTTGGAAGGAAGAGGCTTGATCTCTGAGACCTTCACCAGCTCGGTGGTGTTGTAGCCCCGGAACATGATACTGTAAACGGGATTCTCTGCTGAACCACCAACACTAGTTATTCGAGCAGGGTAGAAGCTACCATCTCCCGAATACTTGGCCAGACACTCATTTCCGGCGGCCCACGAGAATACAGGAGTCGACGATGTTGGTTTTCGCGACGGTCCCACACGAGAAGAGGAAGCTGTCTCTGTTTGCGTGATAGCTTCCTGGGCGAGGGAGATGAGTTCCTTGAGTTCAGATTGAAGAGAGGATAGTTCCGTATTGTCAGGGTCTGCTTGGAGGGCAAGTTCGACCTGAGAGAGTTGTACTTGATAAGTTTCGAGATCAGCCTTGTCCATTGTGTGTGAAGGAGATGTGTTGGGATCTGCACGACTACACCACCATCGCCTTGGTTAACCACACTCTAGGGTTCCATAAAAGGCAAGCAACGTCGAAATGTGCTACACAATGCTTACACTCAACGGTCGTACAAATAACATTTACTCCTCAAAGTCCTGGTAAGGTGGAAGTTCCTCGCCCTCCTTCTCTGCTGTGTTTCTTGCTCCACCCGCAAGTACGCGCTCCTTTTCTTCCCTCTCCAAACGTTTCTTCTCTTCCTCTGCGGTCTCTGAGACTTGATCGCCAGCTGCGAGCACGCGTTCTCTTTCCTCCCGTTCGAGGCGCTTCTTCTCCTCTTCAGCACTCTCAGTCTTAGGTGCAGCCGTGCCGTACAAGTCCTCCGAGGGTGACTCAGCCACACCGGCACCGGCACCTTCCAATGCAGCCGGGACATCATTGACCGGGCCGGTAGCAGACTCAGACGTGGTGAGCGACACGCCAGTTTGGACGACAGCCTGTTCGACTGGTTGTGATAGGTGAACGCTATGGCCCTCTTTCTCGACCGAGGCAGGTTCGGGGACTGGGGGGGTCAGGGAAAGACCAGAGTGTGAATCTTGTCCGACTGAAAGGGATGCTAAGTTGTTCAGCTCCGAAGCATGGCTCTCGCCAAAGGAACGGGTGTCTGATCGTGAAAGATCGCCTCCGATCTGTAAATTGAGACTAGCGTGGCCCGGTTTGTAGCTGTCCAATGCATGTTGAAGAGATGCCCGAGCAGCGGCGGTGACTTCCACACCCGTATACGGATTCGCGGAGGTGGGAGGCAGGGTCGGCAAAGCCTCGATGATGGGTTTCGCGGCTTGCGAGAGGAGGGCCAATTTCTCCCCATACTGTGTAAGAATAAGTTGCCAGCCGCAAGGTCTCGCGTAGATACCTCACCTCTCGGATGGCCTCCCACTTTCTTTGCTCACTTTCCCGAACGGCTTTACGCTTTAGCAATTCGAGTTCTTTCTCGAGTTGCTCGTCATTTCTCTCTGCACAAGCAAGCTGCTCTTTGAGCTCTGCAAGGCGTCGTTCTCCGCCTTTCTCTGGATTGTGTTCGATACGCGCGATCTGATTGCGCAGTCCATTGCGAATGTTACGCTTCGGCACAATGGCGGCCTCGGCATCGCGTAGTGCCTTCAAGGGAGACCTAGCACCGTCTAGTTTGACGGCCAAGGTCGCCGACAAGGCGCCTTGCACGTAGTTCAAAAATGCAAGCCGATCCGTCACTATGTAGATAAGTCGGCAGGGATTTCGATCAGCCAAGTTGCGGAACAAACCTAAGATATGGAAGAGCATTCTCACCATCTGTCAAATCATCGTCTTCATGCTGCCCCCATGTGTACAGTTCCCTGCTTTGAGTTTTGCTATCTCTGGCGAGGGCGTCAACGTCGAGCGCGACACCTTTCTCGAGGGTAATGATACGCTGTACAGGTGTCGTTGAAGTGTACTGTTGACCAAGGTTGCGAATCTGGTGCTGCAGCGATTCCAAGGCGAAAGAACGATGACCACCCTGCGATGCGGCGTGATTTGCGGAGGGATCAGTTCCCGGAGTGGTGCCAGGGACATGACCCGCCAGAGAGGTCTGATTGATGGCGTTCTGTGCTTTGTCTGCGATGGACGAAAAGAAGCCTGAGACAGACATTGTGAGCGTAAGATATCGTCGACAAGAGTGTCGTAGATCGAGAGATATGTTGTCAAGGGCTTCCAAGGTACTGACCCCGGGTGGCGGTGCGGCGCAGCGCCCCAAGTACGTACCCGCAGTCCGACATACAGCGCGAGCACACTTCACCGGAAACCTGTCAGAAAGGAGAAACAAAAAAAGTATAACAATATGTCATTAAAGAGTCACCAAGCAGCTGCCCAAGGACACTCGACGGCTTGCATACCCGCCCACTACTTTTCGTATAAAATGAATAAATCAGCCCAGCATGAAATGACTCATTCATGCGCCGTATGAACACATCGGTTATTCAGACAGTGATCTTCTTCGCCGCCTTGCCTTTCTTCTCCGAGTCTTTATGAGACAGAAACTCCACCTCAGTCGCAAGTGGGCCAGCCAACTTCTGCGATTCAGCATACCCGAGTACGTTAGTTTTGAAGTGGCGCCCGACGGTCTCAATCCGTTCTCGTAGTTTTTCGTCCTCTCCAGTCGGCGCTAACCGTGTCCAGATTGACAACCGATAGAACTGCGGTCGAGTTGAGACAATGACACCAGTGATGAGAGACAGTGGATTGGGCTCGGGGGATTCGCCACTAGTGAGGTATGGGTCAAATGTTTCGCCGATCGCGGCAAGCATCTGATATGGTGTCGGGGGTGAGTAGACACGACGAGAACACAAGGGGTAGTATTTACTGTATAAAGCCACATCTTGTCAACATGATTGCGATTCTTTTCTTTGGGCAATTGTATACTCCACTTGCCGCCGTTCTTGTTCGCCTCGTCCTCCCAAGCCGGGATAATACCCTCCTGTGCAAAATATGGGCATGTATTCTCAGGGATCAGGTTTGATGAGACGTGCCTTGAAAAGATAGTAATTGGCTTTTTGAGGAAGTTGTGAGGGGGGCACAATATGATTATAGAGACTATGTACGATAATTAAATTGATGAGTGGGATTGATCGACAAGCGGTACATACCCCCAGAATTCTTCTACGCTGTCGAAGCTGATCACGCGTTTAATGTCTTCCATCCAGCCCTGTGCTGCTGCTGCACCGGGAGTCTGAAGGATGGGAGTCTGGGGGAAAGAGGAGACGGGTGTTTGGGGGAGGTTGCGACCTTTCGTCGCAGGGGAGTCGAACCAGAGGGTCCAGGGAGAGTAAAGGGGGTGCTGATATGCTCGAGGCCTCAGTGGTGCGGGTAGCAGGGAGAGAGAGACGTACCTTGACGTTGAAATTGGTGGGATCGCTGAAGACAGTGCGGATACCCTCCGCCTGTGCGTGCATATCTATTTCTTGAATTTCGCCGGGCTCTACGTCAGGGTTGTCCGACATGGTGTTGGTGTTGGTGAGAGGGTTCTCTGAGAGGGCAGCTGTGAGAGCTGCCTTGTTGGCTTGCTGGGAGGGAGGAGGGAGGGAGGAGGACATGAGAAGGGAATACGATCAGTCGGTTCTCTTCTTGTTGTTCGCTAAGGTGCACCCTTCAAATTTATCAAGCATCCTGTACTTCCCCGGCTTTTGCCGCGCCTCTACAAAACCTTCCGCCCTGGGTCACCCATATCCCTATGGACCCCTTCCATGCAAAGCTCATAGCGGCCGCAACGGGCTCGACGATGACCGCACTCACAAGTATGTTACTTGATCACATCGTCGTCTCGGATGTGCTCACACCGATCTCGCAGTGACCCCGTTCGATGTCGTCAAGACCCGTCTGCAGACACAGCCGAAGGAGCTTCTGCTGTCTCGCGCAGCACTTACCAAGTGCTGCCAACCGTCAAATGTTCCATGCGTTCGCAACATGTCATCTCTCGTGCATTCCTTCCCTGCAGAGGAGGTCGTCTGCGTCTATCACCAGGGAGTTCTCAGGAAGGAGCGTGTCACCGGTTTTTTGGATGCAGTCCGCCATGTTGGGAAAGGAGGAGGGTCAGGGGGGCGGTGGGAGGGTTTTGGAACAACTTTGTCAGTCTTTCCCCCCCCCCCCCCGGCGAGAATCTTGGTGCTCATCTTATTCACAGGCTTATCGGTGTCCCTTCGTCTACCGTTTACATGCTAACGTATGACCATCTCTTACGAAATGTCATGCCTTCCTTGATACCATCGCCTGCGTTGGTTCCCCTTTTCGCTGGCATCACTGCTCGGACTTGTCTCACCTCCCTCCTCTCCCCGCTTGAACTTGTCCGTACCAATCTCCAGTCCACACCCAAGTCTCCCGACCAACCACACACCCTTTCTTCTGTCCTTGGGTCACTACGGAAGGTTGTCCGTCAGCAGGGCATCCGCTTTCTTTGGCGGGGACTCGGTCCCACCCTTTGGCGTGATGTTCCCTTCAGCGGCATTTATTGGGCAGGTTACGAAGCCTGGAAACAGCATTTCGAGTCACACGGAAAGACGGGCGCGTACGTTGCATTCGCAAGTGGGGCCATCAGTGGAACCACTGCCTCCCTCCTAACATCACCCTTCGATGTTTTAAAGACAAGACGACAGGCTTTGCTAATGTCGGGGACACTACCTTCCAGAGAAACGGCCACAATACCTCTTTGTCTGCGAATAATGCGAACGGAAGGCACAAGCGCATTGTTTGCTGGAGTCCTACCACGGACAGCCAAAATTGCACCTGCTTGCGGTATCATGATCGCATGTTTTGAGGTATGTCCCTTCACTATTTGACCCACACCCATACTAATTACCCTCAGGGTGTGGGTAAAACTTTAACGACGAGAGATTGATTCATCGCTAGCCTTTGTGGCCCTAGCACCATTCACCATAGACATACGTTCAGCCATTGCGGTGGATAATATTCTGACGCACTTCTGGACATTAGACATCAGACATGATGTATGGAGGTTTATGGTATTAATCCCACTACTATATCAACCAAGCCTATTCAGCTGTTTCTTCGCGCTCGAAAGCTTGTTCCCAACGAGGTCCACCTCGTTATTCAGACCGTCCAACATTTCATTCTGCATGACAAGCTCTGCGTTGATAGCCTCACCTAGGTGCCGTTGCCGTTGAAGGATTGAAGTCAATTGCGAAAGTTGTGCATCTTGTTGCGCTAGCTGCGTCTGCTGCAACTGAAGCACACCGTGATCATCCAATGGACGTGTTGCATTGGTTTCTTGAGGCGCCTTTGACGCCACACCAAAGACACGAGTGACTGGTTTGCCCCCACCAAAGAGTGCGGCACGATCAGACTCCGGGGCGACCGCGACATTTGTAAACCCTGGAGCAGGCGATGGCGTAGACGTGCCCGCATGAGACACTTGACGTGCAACCGTAAGCATCTTCCCAAGCTTCTCGCAGTCGTCCTGCAAGCGTGCCACCATATCCGTCCTCCTCTGCAACTCGCCCTCTGCCATCCCCGATAGACCGAGCTCCTGTAACCCCTCTGTCAATGTGCGTACGCGGGAGAGGATCTCTGCGAGCCTCTTCTTTGCCTGGACGTTGGCGGTGTGCGAGGCGTTAACGTCTCCACGATCAGAGAGCGTATCCCGCCTGTTGATGTCTGCCCGGACATCGCGAATGCGGGACTGCAGCTCGAGATGTTCATCGAGCCACGAGGCAGACGAGAACTTGATGTTACCGCCACGCTCGAACGCTAGACCCTGTTTGCCTACAGGAACACCGAGGAAATCACGAAAGGCGTAACTCTCCCTCCACTTGTCCTCCTTGGCGCTGAGAATGGCACGCAGGTAGGTCTCGAGACCGAGTCTGCGCTGCTCGATAAGCGCATCTTCGTTCCGAAAAGGCCCTCTGAGAACAGAAAGCGCGTTTTTGGGCGGGAGGGCTGCAGGGGGTAGTGAACCGGTGGATTTTGTGAGCTCTGTGTGGAGCTCCACGAATTCGGAGTACCGACGCCACATTTGCCATGAGCGAACGTGAGCTTGTATTTCTATCCGGTAGACAACGTGGAATTTGGGAGTTGGTCGTTGCTCATGGCTGCGAATGTAGATGGCTTGAATGGCGGTCATGGCGTCTTGTGTTTGGTTGCCTGCAAGTGGTACGCACGCAAAACGCATGTTGACATGTGATCTACACAAGAACTATAGCTTGGTGACGCCACGCAAGTAGCACGACAAAGAGATGCTAACGAAACCGTTGCCTATCCGTTACACTACTCCGGGGAGGGGTTGCGAGGGAGAAACCTCGAGCGACGGCACCTTGTCTGTCGAAGATGGAAACTCTTCGATCGACTCTGCTGCCTCGCCAATTCCAACCTTACCAATGACGTATCGCAACACGTCGCTGAGAGTAATGATACCAAGCAAACGCCCTTTCTTACCACCCTTCTTCTCCTCTTCCTACAGGAGATTAATGTCTTTGATACCGGAAGGGGAGACGAGCGACTTACCTCTCCTTCGACTACCACTAATCTATGGACACGACGCTTTTTGATGAGCTGGAGCAGCGTGCCGAGCGAGTCGCCGGCTGTACAGATTACAACACCAGGAAAGTCTGGGGATCGTTGGTTAAGAGCCTCGGATATTGTGAGGTCGAGTGCTTGGTATGCTCCGAGACGAACGAGCGTCTTTTGAAACAAGTGTCAGACAAGCTCTCAAGATTGGTCGTCCCACGTACAATGACATCAACAGTTTCGTATAAATTGACGACCACACCATCATCGTCAATGATTGGGACGGCTGATATAGCGCGTTCCGAGAACATATGGACAACGTCAAAAACAGGGGTATTCAAAGTTGCGGTGGCTATGGGCCAGTAAGGATTACATGCATCCGATCCATCTGATGGGGGAGATTTGGATACGTATGTCCCGATCTTGAGTTTGCGGAGGGAAAGATGGAGCTGCTGTATTTCTCTGGTACACTGGTGAAGGGAGGTAAGGAGACGGATGGTATGAAAGGGAAGGAGATGGATACATTAATGGAGATGAATTTGAGGAGACGATATTGTGTCAAGACAGAGACGATGACTTCGTGGCCGGTTTCGGTATCATAGTCGAGAAGAGGGAGACGGCGAGCGTGAGTTTGAATGAGGAGCTTGGCGGCGTCGTAAAGGGTGCTGTTGGGGTGTTCCATAAGCATCGGCGGAGGGGCCACGCCGAGGCTCTTTTCGATATCTAGCGAGGGACAATCGAGGGGTGTTCATCGGGTTGAATCAAGAAAAGGACGTACCGCGTAACAGCTCCAATCGAAATGTTTCGACGTCTGCAGCCGCGGCCTCGTAATTCAAGTTATCGTAATAGTACTGGATGAGGTGTATGATGTCAAGGACGGTGAGCATGCCAGCGAATTTCGACTTTTCGCTGTTCCATAGTGGAGCGGACACGACGCCTGGTAGAGGTGAATTGGGGGGAGAACGGAAGGACGGACAAACACACCATTGAGAAGAAGACATTGTAGGGCCTTCTTCACGTTGAGCTTGGTGTCGAGTACGATAAGCCTGAAGCTGACGGGGAAAGCGTCGTAGCAGGTGCGTCCTTTGAGGAAGCTACGGATGGCACAGACGGCTGCATCGTGCGACTCCTGAGACTGGAGTGGAGGTACGTGTGAGACTGCCCTCGGTCTACGTGTGGATGGCTTTCGCTTTGGCGTTCGCGGGGACTGTGTCGGTGCGAGGGTCGCGCTCATCGTCGGGGACGAGGAGGAGGAGGGTGAGGATAATTGCAAGACCACCCTTTCCTCTGGGGGGGTGTTAATACCAAATTAGTACGTACGGGATTAGGATGGTGACTGGATGCTCGCACACTTTCTGCGGACAGCGTTCTCGACCGTGACTATTCAGATTCTCGCTTTCGCTGACCCTCACACATGCCCTCTACCACGGTCTCATCGTCATCCCCAGTAAACACCTTCTCCGCCATCGTCTTGCACGTCCCCGACGATGCCCTCCCCCGCACCCCCATCGACACTTACTCCCCCACCCTCCCCCCTGACTACCCAGAACAACCGCCAGACGCTCTCCTCTTCATCCTTCCCCTCCTCATCGTCCTCTCAACATTCCTCTTCGTTCTCCTCCTCTTCCTCGTCTGTATCATATTCATCCGTAGGCGCCGTGGCATCGTTCTCAGAGACAACGATGGGCCCATCGACATGAGTCGCGAGGACCTCTACGAAAGCGACGGTGGCTTCGAAGGCTTCGAATCTCGCTGGCTCGAGAGCGTCTCTGACCCCGCCCGTAGATCATACCTAAGAGCCAAGGGTTCGTTCATCCTTTGCCGGCACAGATCCACGTCGACCTACTCCTCTTTACCCGCAGATTATCAGTTACAGTATCCACCCAACTCGGAGCCGACTGATATCACCCTATCACAATTTCTATCCATACAGGAAAAGGGCGTCTCCGCTTGGTGCTTCGAGCCCGACTACGAAACCATCAATTCACTTCTTGTCCACGCCCGCACCGAAATCACATTCCTCCCTGATCCTGCATCAGCTTCGTGTGTTCAATCAAATCTTCCTCTTCCAAAGCTGAACGAGGTATATTATTGGGAGGTCAAGATGTTTGATCTCCCAGAAACCACGACGGTCGCAGTCGGTTTGGCCACAAAACCATATCCACCCTTCCGTTTGCCTGGTGTGAGCCGTCACTCCGTCGCTTATCATTCAAACGGTGATAAATGTTACAATTACCCCTTCACCGCATCCACCTTCGGCCCCATTCTCAAAGAGGGCGATGTACTTGGTGTTGGTTATCGACCGCGCACAGGTACCGTCTTCTTCACTCGCAACGGCCGCAAACTGGAAGATGCGTTTATCGGCCTTAGCCGCTACAACCTCTTTCCCACGATTGGCGCCGATGGTCCTTGCAGTGTACATGTTAATCTCGGCCAGGCTGGCTTTGTCTTCATCGAGGCCAACGTCAAAAAGTGGGGTCTGGCCCCCAGTGTGGGAACACTTGCCCCCCCTCCCGCTTATGGGAGCGAACGCGGGAGCATTCTACTAGATGTTGGCGGTGGCGTCCGACCTGGCAGTGCTCCGCTCACGGAGCAGGGTCCCCCAGGTGCTTCATCTCCGCCTCCCATATCACGTCGTTCGCATCGCCACCGACGCCCGAAGAACCGGTCATCCACTACTCCTTCTGCGTCATCACCCCTCAGGGCAGCCCCGCTATCATCCCACCTCCAGGAATCCCCGACTCCTCAGCCAATCACTCCCATCAGTGAGGAGTCAGACGAGAATGATGCCGGTCCATCCAATGAATACCGATACTTGTCACCCACTGACCTTCCATTCCATACCCCTCCTAATCACGACCTCCCACTGTCGCCTACCCTAGATGGAGAGGCTAGTCATGAAGACGAAGATCTTTCATCCTCGCCATCGTCCTCGCGTTCTCAATCACCCGCGAGCGACAGTGCCGCAGGTGCGAGCAGCCTCTTTAGTATTCCTCGGCTACGACGGGATTCGTTCACTCACTTCCTGGCCGCCGTGCGACACACAGATTCCGAGACCACCATCCAGGTACATCCGCCACCGGATTCGCCGCGTACTCCGAATCCGCCCACGCCTAATCAGCGTGATATTCATTTGCAGGCACTTTCTTCCTCGCTTCCTCCAGAAGAGGTCGACAGCCTGCAAACTGGCCATCCGGCATTGTCGAGGCGAGACCCGCCAGCATATTCCCCATTAGATGCGTATGCTTACCCCGAAGGTGTGCATGTTGATTTACCTGCGGACGTTATCGCCGCCGCTTTGGAGGGGGGCTCTTTACCCTCTAGTGCGATTGGTCAAGGGTCAAGTTCGCGTTCGGAGAGACGCAGAGTCAGGAGAGAGAGGCGGTGACACAGCTGGATACTGGCGCAATTGTGGCTAGTGGTCAGTGTCAAGTCTGGTTCCTAGATTGTCGTTCACCGCTGTGTTGTAGTGTGGAACCTTGTAGCTTCTTCCGGGGGGATGGCGTTCGTATTTCGTTCCATCTATCTGTTTTCCAACCTAAAATATGTTCTCTGGACCCTTTTGGTCGTATTTAAAGATTTAATTTGGAATACGTAACGAAGACTGCTCTGGTGTATCCTGTAAAGAAAATCTAGGTTGAGCGCCCACCACTGCAGTTCCAAGGCATCTGCCCTAGACAACATGGGATACGGGCGGGGTGACGGCTTGGGCTTAAGGCTCAAGTCGCTTGGGATCTCTAGGGAATAAGGACGCCCGTCTGATGTTGTTCAGCTTCAGGAACAGCATCAGTACACGCTCAAGACCGATACCTCCTCCTCCGTGAGGAGGGCAACCGATTCGGAAGCCATCCACATAACCCTTCATGCTCTCAGGGTCGATTCCTTTGGCACGCATTTGCTGGCATAGGAACTCGGCGTCATGGATACGCTGAGCACCTGAGAGAATTTCTTCGCCTCGCATGAAGAAGTCATACGAATTGGACAGGGTCTGACGGCAGACTCAGCAGAGGTTGGGGGGTGAATCAAATTACTTACATTGTCCTCTGGGTCGGGCATAGTATAGAACGGACGGAGAGCGAGGGGGAATTTGTCGACGATGAAATAGTCTGTATTGTACTTGGCTTTCACAATACGACCAAGCCTCTTCTCGTTCTCCGTGCTACGAAATCACCGTTTAGAACGAAAGGCATACGATATCATTGACCCACTTGATATCGTCCAAAATTTCACGATCGACACCATCCTCGACAAGGAGGTCAACAGCTTCTCTGAATGTAAGGATCAGGGTTCCCTCTGGGCCATCTCGCCACTTGAACTCTTCCGCTTCGAACTGTCTCCCTACTGTGGCGATCTCCCAAGCATACTGTTCCTTGAGACCGCGGAACATCGCCTTGAACATGCTATCGAGTAGGTCGCGGACTTCATGGTAATGCTCTTCAATCGCCATCTCAAGATCCAAGCCGACGAACTCCGTGAGGTGCCGGTGGGTGTTGGAGTCCTCGGCGCGGAAAACAGGTCCGATTTCGTACACGCGCTCAAAATCGGCTGCAATGGCCATCTGTTTGGCTAGCTGGGGGGATTGTGCCAGGAACGCACTGCCTGGCACGGACGTCAACCGACAAGAATGGACAGCTAACGTAAACAGACCTTTGAAATAGTCGACCTTGAAGACGGATGCACCGGATTCCGTCGCGGCACCCTGAAGCTTGGGACTGTGGATCTCAATGAATCTGTTGTCATTCAGGTGCGAACGGAACAAATCTCCGATAGCATGCTGAAGCTTGAAGATCGCTTGATTGGTCACCGTCTGCATGTTCGTCAGATCGATAACAAGCGACATGAGGATTGGAAAACTTGCTCGGAGGTCAAAAACACGATTGTTTAATCGAGTGTCGAGTAAAACCCTATTGAATTGACCTTCGACTTCAGGGGCAGTTTCTGACCGGCTGGCATCCTCAAGAGAAAAGGGTAATCTGTTTTCAACTGCTGCCACGAGCCACAGCTGGTTTCCTGGAGGATCAGTACTGTTGCCATTGAACTATCAGTGTGGATCACTAACCTCGTTAATGTGGATCTCAACGTCGTCCACTGTCGCACTTTTGATAGGCTCAGGACTCTTCTTCACGACACCCCCGACGAGGACGATGCTCTCGAGGGCCAACATACCAGCCCACTTCACCATCTGCTTGCTGACCTGGCGCTCGGTGACTTGCATCAACGCCTGGACAGAGTTTGTGCGCTGGCGTAAGCTGAGGAACACCATTTTGTTCCCTTGAAGACGTGAGGTCTGGATACGGGCTCTAATGAAAACTTGATCGCCATGGTTCTGGGCACTCAGAGTGGATATATCAGTGCGTTTTCGGCCTGGTCGCGATTGGCTTTGATGCAACGGGAGCTTGCCATACATGTCGACTGCATAATCCTGCAGGTGAGACGTAAGGGGAGGTTTCTTCGGATGGAAGAGAGAAGGACCTCGTCCTGGGCTGCTCGTGCCTGTTCCAATTCCTTGGCCTTTTCTGCTTTCTCGGCCTTCTTTTTCGCCTTTTCGGCTTCCTTGGTAGCCTTCTTCAGTGCACTCTTTGTCGGGCCATCTCCTTCGAGTCTTGGGAGCAGAATTAGGAGGGATTGATTAAAAGTACGATGCGCTCGCCTTTCTGAGTTGGCATTCGTTGCACCTCTGCTGGATCTCATTCAGTGACCTTGATATGAACGAAAACGGTGTACGTGCACTTCTCTGCTCGGATTCACGTCTCCAGTCATAGCGGTCAAAAGTCAACCGGGTCAGAATCTGATCTTATCGGTTGTAGTTCGTGACCTTATTTTAGGGTCAAGGTCCCACTGGATGTTGGTTGAGTGATCAATATAAATCTTGTGATCTCAACGTCTGGGTCGCTGTGCGCAACTTGGGCGGTTCGCGCAGGGCCATCGGGCAATTCCGAATGCATCCCGGAGCAACATAAGATGGTTCTGCACAGCCGAGCGGGTCTACACGTTCCTTTGAATCTACCCAATGCTTGCCATCAACTCTCTCCGTCGCGCTCCAGTGGTCTTCCGCACTGCAGCTCCCTTGTCGACCTGGTCCGCCGTTCCTGCTGGACCTCCTGATCCAATCCTTGGTCAGTGCGACTTTCCCATGGTTTCTCCATCTTTTTTTATATTTATATTTATATTCTGATAGGTATAACCGAGGCTTTCAAAGCGGACAAAGACCCTCGCAAGATCAACCTGGGGGTTGGTGCCTACAGGGATGAGAACGGCAAACCTTATGTCTTGAATGCAGTCAAGAAGGTATTTCCCCCGTTTGCTGCACGTTGCACCCGTTGACGCCTGGTAAACCGGTAACCACCTGCCATTCCGCAGGCGGAAGAAAAGATGGCCCTTACAAAGCTGGACAAGGAATATCTTCCTATCACTGGTCTCGCCTCCTTCACTCAGAACGCTGCCAAGCTCGCCTACGGTGCTGACAGCGCACCTTTCAACCAAAGCGCGGTCCGTTTCACATGGTCTGCTTCGCCTCGGATCGCACTAACTCCGATGCACAACAGATTGCGGTGACCCAATCTATCTCCGGAACCGGTGCTCTTAGGATTGGCGGTGCCTTCCTGGCCCGGCACTACCCCGGCGCCAACATTATTTATCACCCTAGTCCTACCTGGGGCAACCACATTCCTTTGTTTAAGGACTCTGGCCTAGAAGTTCGCCCGTATAGATACTTTGACAAGAAAACAGTGGGCCTTGACTTTGACGGCCTGAAGGAAGACTTGAAAGTATGTACAGATTCCAAGTGAGTCTCGTCTTCTTATGCAATTCCAGAACGCTCCCGAAGGTGCTGTCGTGCTTTTGCATGCCTGTGCACACAATCCCACTGGGGTTGATCCCACTCCGGAACAATGGAAGGAGCTCTCCGACCTCATTGCCGAAAAGAAGCTTTTCCCGTTCTTTGACATGGCATACCAGGGCTTTGCTTCTGGCTCGACGGCACAAGACGCCTTTGCCGTTCGTCATTTTGTTTCACAAGGCCACAAGGTAGCGCTCTGCCAATCATTTGCTAAGAATATGGGGCTCTATGGCGAGCGCGTTGGTGCTTTCTCACTCACCACTTCAAGCGAAGAGGAAAAGAGACGCGTTGAAAGTCAAATCAAGATCATTGTGCGACCTATGTACTCGAACCCACCCCTGCACGGCGCTCATATTGCCAACACGATTCTGTCAGACCCTCAGCTCTATCAAGAATGGGAGAGCGAGGTCAAGGACATGGCGGATCGCATAATAAACATGAGAGAAAGGCTATACGAGCTCCTGACCAATCACTTCCAGACCCCGGGAGAGTGGGGGCACATCAAGAGCCAGATTGGCATGTTCAGGTGTGTGCTCTTCGGTGCCCGTCCTGATGTTGAGTGCTTATGTCGGTATGGCACAGTTTTACCGGGCTCCAGACCGAACAGTGCAAGGCTCTCGCTGAAAAAGCTCACGTATACATGACACTGGATGGCCGTATTTCGATGGCTGGACTGAATGGCGGCAACATTGAATACTTTGCACAGAGTGTGGATGCAGCGGTTAGAGGGAGTCTGTAGCGTGCCAATACCACATAGAAGCTAATGTCTCCTTTGGATGCTTCCATACTAATCTTGATGGGATTCTGCGTTCGCGCTAGAAAAGGTCCTTGATTCGAGTATAAAGGTCAAGAGTGACTCGCAGAGGTTTGTGGATTCAACTCCCTCGTCAACTTGGATCCATCTTGTTGAATTGCAATTCTGATGCCGTGCACACCAGAGAAGGAATTTCCGGGATCTTGGCCTGACCTTCCCGTATGTTTTTCCTTGTCCTTTGTTTTATATCTGGTACTTAGCATCCAGTCTTGACAGCTTCCAGCGTGCCGCGCCCCAACTGTAAGCCCGCCAACAAAGCCATCACTGGCGGTATTGATTCCCTGAATCTCTGGTTCTCATCCCCTATCCCAGGTCATGGACCATCGGACATCCCTGCTCGGCGGCTCACTTGAGGAACGCCATCGACTGCCCTCCCATCCCGACGGCTCTGCGATTCACCTCGCCAAGAAACCTCCCCCACTGCGAATCATCGTCCCTCCCTCAGAATTTTGCCCGTTTAGTACAGATCTGACACTTCCCATTACTCCACCTTTCCTTCCGACTCCTGTCTCGTCCTCATGCTTCACATTCAGTGACAGACAAGAACCTCTGAATCACTCTGTGTCTGCCCCGCCAACACCCACTCCAGTCCCGCTACCGTGTTCACGGGACACCGCCATCGCTGACTTTGCCTCGCCGACTTCAAGCCAGTTCCTCTTGATGCCCCCTACTCCCCATTTGGAAGACACGGACATCACGGCAGCAGTTCGTGTATCGCCCTTCACCACACCTCCCGCCACGGGTGAGCTGATACGCAGTGGACCTGGCGGGATCAAGGCAGATAATTCCCGTCCCTGGCAAGTTTCTTCATCCACTTGGCTCAGCGACCTCGGAGGTTACACGGAGACGGATCGCATATTTCGACATAACCTACTTGGCATCGCCTCGGTTGATACAGATACCAGCCCTGCATCGACACCAGCACTGAGCCCGAGTGCACTATCTCCTTCACAGGTGTCCTCCGGCTTGGTGCACAACCTGCATACCTCGGATTCACCCCCTGCGCAGTCACCGCACCCGTACGCCATGTCTTCTCAGCCGTCCTCACCGATACGTCTGGTTCTCAAACCCATGGGCACGGAGACGTTTCCGTCGACCCTGGACAGTTTGCAGGCATGGCGTGAGAGTGTGACGCCAGGGATCCCTCCATCCGAGGAACCTCAGTCGCCACATTCCGAGGACGTCCATGACTCCCAGTTAGGAGAACCCGTGCCACGGATAGCCACCGTTTATGAATCTTTGCCCCCTCGTCAGATACACTCTCACACTCTTTCTCCTCGGGCCTCCCGCGTCTCGAAATCGCGAAGTTTCATAAAACATGCTAAAATGTTGGGCGGACGTGTTAGACAGCTCGTCACACGGCAGAACGTCAACAAGCCTCGCATTACTAGCATGGACAGGGGTGTCAACTTCAGAGTCGTAACAAGTCAAGACAGCGAGAATGGCAGCGTAATCTTGATCGCTGCCCCTCCGCCGCCGTATACTGTTCGTCCGCAAACACTCAATATTCCTCAAGGTCCTACGATGGGACAAGAAGACGTGAGATCACGGACAACCTCTGGATACTCCTCCGCAGTTCAGGCAAGCATGGTGGAACTTTCCACTACTGGCATGACCGAATCAGGTTCCAGACAAGGAAATCACAATAGGAGTACTCTCCGTCGCCTTTCTCTCGCGGCGCTTTCCACCATAAAGAGATTTTAGCTCAAGGTCTGTTCACTTGCACTCGCAGTTTTTGTCCGCAAACCCGCTTACTACATGTCTTAAGCACGCATCTCCAGTTCCGAGCTGACGTTCAACAATCCACTTCCACGAAGCTAGCCCCTCAAATAGCATGTCGCTCTTTACATCCACGCTTTGCGAGTCTTGATCATTTCGCAATGTTTTTACGCCTACCCATACTTAAATTACGTTTTTTGCACACCCACCCATCGCTTTGTATTGGTATCGTGACACTAATAGTTATCTAGTATAGCCCCGCTGGACTATCCGCGTGTTCCATCTGTAGCAGATAGCGGTATACGCGTAACACAGTACAGTAACAGGGGATAGATGACGATCATTGGTCATGATTCTGAATCTGACGCCAATTATCGCCGTTAACACTCAACATTGTTCCAAACCAGATTCTGCAGGTGCAACATCTTTTTTTTTTTTTTTTTGGAAAATCAGCGTTAGCAGGGGCACGTTCTCTGCCTGCAAATTGCATAGAGGCCAAGGTTTCGACCTTTATGTCTCGCAATGTCTCCAGCTTGAGGTTCCGAAAGACACGACATGCCATCGCACACGTAAGTGCTGTTGATGGAACCGAAGGCGATAGTTGCAAAACTGGAAGGACGTTGAGAACTAGAGCCAAAGTTGTGCGCGTTACATTGGCGCCAGTTGCAATCTTACGCTATGAATCCCGGCGGTTGCATCGTGGTGAGCAGACGGGAAAAACGTACATGTAATATCGCTGTCCACCTTGCAGGACCGCTTGAGAAAGACGAGGAAGAGCCTCACCACAGTAAAAACCCTTACAACTCGACGGCTTTCTTGTGCGATGAAACCTAAGAAGCTTATAACTGATCGCAAAGGACACAAGGGCATCGGACGTCACGGGCACGATGAATGCCGCAGAAACGTAGCTTTTGATTTTCACGTTGATGCAATGCTGCGTGTCTGCAATTTCATAATAGTCGTCCAGCGGCCTAGGCAGCACTACCGTGGAAGCGCCAATCCCAATAATCCAAAGAGCTGTGAAAGCATGACGAACAAATCTTTCCTCGAGAAAAACAGCATGGACACGTTTCAGAAAGAGGCACGAGGATGATCGGGACGCAAAGACCCAGAATACGGCGAGGATCAATTCCGTGACACCGCAGTCATCGACTGGACCAGCTGTCGGCAACACGGTGCGAATAATGTAGGAGAAAACCTACGCGATTGACGAGTGACTTACTCTCTGCCAATGTTGACATGAATGCCACAACGAACGCACATGTCCTTATGAAAACGATTGACCAGAATGACAAATGCAGATTTGGAAGTGAACCACTCACCTAGATGCAAAGTATGCGAATAGGACCGGGGAAGGCTTGGTTGTCTTGATTATTTTCCAGTCACCCGGTATGCTGGAAAGGAAATTCCATGGTAGAGCCTGTGACGACAGTGTCAGTCATCATTCCGATGAGACACGGACTTCGAACCCCAAATGTAACAAGAAAAAACGTTTCTTGTTACTTCGTATTCGCTTGCAACCGTAGGCTGGAGGTAGTTGAGGTACGTTCGGATTGGGGATAGGCTGAGGGTTATTGCTGCTCATTCTGAAAGTCGTTGTAGGCGAACCTACACGCCGGATTGGATGTGATTAAGTAGCACACCTACCGCCAACCCGACTTCGCACTTTACAGATCAGAATCCGAGAGGAGCGCACGCACATATCAAGGGTCTGGCCCATAATTTAACCTTTCAGGGTACGCTTGGGGATTATGAGAGGAAGTTACTCATACTTGGCACAGTAAATGGTGTCTTGGCATTCGTCAAGTATCGCCATCGAGGCTGTTGAATGTCCCAGGCGAGTGGCAGCAAGTCGTTCATGGGTTGATTATGCCGCAAATGAATACGGCGGCTGGGGTGTGTCATGATCAAAGCAGGACTGATATTTGTTCTGATGGGGTCGACTTGGTACTTGGTGCGGGACTGCGCACTCTCTCATAAATGCTATGTATATGTTGTGGTGGGCTTGAGCCATCCTACATAGGCTACTGCTTAATCGGGATGATGTCCAGCTCGCAGTGGTGAAAGCAAGAATAAGAAGCAGAAGGTCTCAAGTTACGAGGCCATGGAACATCAAGTTGTCGTAGTTCTCAGCCGCAAAATACCAGTCGCTGCCTTGACTAGATATCCAGATCCTCGTCGGGATCATCATCATCAATGTCGTCAGCCGAGTCTGGTTCGTATAAAATTGCACCTCTGGGAGAGGGCACCGAAGGCGTAGGTTTACCTGCAATACGACATAGTTCACATCTATAGTCGCATATGACAAAGATCTGACCTTCGTGAGCGTAAGGCAATGGGACCTGTGCTCTCGATTTCTCCTGGGATGGCGTAAGCTTCAAATTGAAGGACAGATCCTGTATTGCATCTAGTGGCCGCTGAAATCCGTGATCAGATTAGTCGATTCCATACCCGAAGCGACAAACCTTGTCAAAGGATTTGCTTTGAGACCAGATACTCTTTAAGCTACCCAGCTTCTGAAGTTGCTCCGGGATGATGCCACTCCATGCCTCGATTGTCCGCTCGATCCCCCGTTTACGCCCCTCTGTTCCTATCCCTCTAACTATTAGCTCGACAACAAATTCTGGCGGATCTGGCCCTCCTCCAGAACATGTACCACTACCTCCTGGTCCATAGACGAGGCCCTCGCTCTCACGGACGCGTTCGGAGACTGGAATAAAGACAGTCCAGAACTTTTCAGCTGGACCAGCAGGTGGCGGGAGCACGAGGTATGATGAGGCGAGGTGGGTCAGTAGTGACGGAGGATGGGCAATCGCGTGTGTCAGGGTTGGCGAGAGGTGAGTCTGCGTCAATACTGGCAGTAAAGGGCAGAGAAGGAGATGTAGAATCAAGACGGACGGTTCTGCGGCGCACAATCAGTAAAGAATGTAGGATGCACCCGGTCTGATTATGCTACACACGTGAACGGGAGGTGATCAAACTAAGAAGAGACTTGATAAACTTGTGCGCCAAAGAGTTCGATGCAAGATCCGTAGCAAGGGTGTCGACAGAGTCTATGATCACATGGAGTGATCCTGGTGGCACTGTGCGCGAATCAGCATAGAGTACCCCCATCCTCGACAATTTACTGACCGCAACGAATGGCGACCAGGATTTCTTCACGCGGATCTTGCGTTTCGGTATACCCAGGAACCCGCTCAGTGTAGTCAAACACCTTCAGTGAGTCATTCGCAGGTTTTGGCCAGTCTGCGATCAGCGACGTTGGAGGGTAAAGGAAACAGAACAACAAGGTTTGTGCCGGACGTTTCGCGGGCTGGATCAGGCTGCGGAGCACGGGCAAGCACGTCTGTGAAACAGAAGATTGAACAAGTATCAAACGCTGGTGTGGGCGCGAGCTTGGGTCAGCGACAATGAAAGGAAGAAGTACCATCGTGCGTTGCGAATGGTTCGAGATCGGATATTGCTTGAACAAGACAGGATCTAGAGCTATTGGACAATCACAATGCCAAGGTTCATGTATCAGACGACTCCTTGTTCTGACCCCTCTCCCATCGGACCCTCTCCAGGCGCATCGCATCTACCCTCCAGCCAAGAATACCAACTTTACCGACTTGTTTCTCTGCCGAGAATCCCAAAGCACACAGGGAACTGTATTGATACTCAAGAAGGGGAGTAGCAGTGGCTTTGAGAGCCTCGACATCCCTCGTTGTAGTGAAAACATGGCGGGCCGCGAACGCTAGGATGTCTTGTTGCACGTCGGACTTGCGAAAGCGCTCCTCCACAAAGAAATGTCGGATGGTCGCAACCGAAGATGTACCAGTGGAGTAGAAATCTTTGATCTTGTCTGCTCCAAGAACGTGGCCTTGTTCGGTTTGCTTAACAAAACCGCGGTCTGATTGTGAATCCTTGGAGGCGTCGATGGCGATGAGGCCAATGAACTTGTCGGCGTATTCAAGGATAAAAAGGCCCGAAGAGGGTGAGCGAGCATAGTACTTCTCCAGGTTTACGAAGTCGGGCCGATGCATGAGGTCGGTTGCAGGATCCTCAAAATACGGTCGGTTAAACCTGGAAGACGGAAAACCAACATAAGCCCAAGTACGTCAGTCAAGGATAGGTGTACCAATCGATCGCGAACAGTATCGGAATGCCCCAGCAACCGAAAGCCGGCACCGGCAACAACCATCCCAACAGGCGATACTCTGATTTCGGCCACCAATCCAGTAACTGAATCATGATACATGACAATCCGACCCATAAGCTCAGAGTCAGCGGATGAAATGCAACTGCGCAGCAATTAGCCCTTGGCCTCGCTCCTTGAAAAAAATTCCGGCGCTTGAGCATACCTCGTTTGTTGGCCACCGCAAGGCCTTCCATAGCGGCCAGGCCGAGCGTGAATTTGATGAATTTTTCGTCACCAGGTTTGTATGCGCGGAAGATTGCCTTGGGTTCGACCATGGCTTGCTTTGGAAGAAGGGTTGGTAAGACATTCACACAACGTTCCGCGTTCACCTTTCAAATTCGCGCGAAAGGGGCGCCGGATACTTTGGGCGCGGGAAAATGGGGCACAACCTAATAATGCACTTGTCTTCATCAATGTTCGTACAGACAGCGCGTGATAAGAGGGACGTGACAGGTATGCGACCATAAGAAACAAAGGAAACAAAGAGTAGGAGAGAGCCAGAAAGAAAGAAGGATACAGTAAATTCTACATCTATTTACTTCTTCTTGGTGGCCTTCTCAGCGGACTTGGTGACTGGGGGACGATGAGTATCCTGGTCAACGTTAGATGTCGGGAACCTTACTTTTACCAGTCTTTTCGGTCTTCTCCACAGATTTAATAACACCGACTGCGACGGTCTGTCTCATGTCACGAACGGCAAAACGACCCAGAGGTGGGTACTCGTTGTAGGACTCAACACACATGGGCTTGGAAGGAACGAGCTTGACAATGCAAGCGTCACCAGATTTGACAAACTTGGGTGACTGCTCGAGAGACTTGCCACTCCGACGGTCAATCTTCTCTATGAGTTCGGCGAATTTGCAGGCGATGTGGGCAGTGTGACAGTCGAGTACTGGAGCGTAACCAGCACCAATCTGACCGGGGTGATTGAGGACGATGACCTGGGCATTGAAGGAGGCAGCTTCTTTTGCGGGGTCATTCTTAGAATCAGAGGCAACATTCCCACGACGGATGTCTTTGACCGACACGTTCCTGCAAGAGGTTAGTGGTGCGGCTACTGTCTCCGAGTATACGACATACTTGACGTTAAAACCGACGTTGTCTCCTGGGACACCCTGTTCAAGCTGCTCGTGATGCATTTCAACGGACTTGACTTCAGTAACCACGGCTACAGGCGCGAAAGAAACGACCATGCCAGCCTTGATAATACCAGTTTCGACACGACCAACAGGCACTGTTCCGATACCACCGATCTTGTAGACATCCTGGAGAGGAAGGCGAAGAGGTTTGTCGGAGGGACGAACAGGGGGCTCGATGGCGTCGATGGCATCGAGGAGAGTCTTTCCCTTGATGACACCACCCTTGGTCTCCTTGACCCAACCCTTGTACCAAGGCATGCTGTGTCGACGCTTTTAAGACTGCCAGAGGACAATCTGATAACATAATGCTTACTTCACGGATTCTTCCAGCATGTTGTCACCGTGCCAGCCAGAGATGGGCACGAAAGAGACGGCCTTGGGGTTGTAGCCGACCTTCTTAATGAAGGTCGAGGTTTCCTTGACAATTTCATTGAAGCGGTCCTCACTCCACTATTGATAATACGTAAAACTACACTCATCGGAAGAAATATATACACACCTTGGTAGTGTCCATCTTGTTTACAGCGACGATGAGCTGACGCACACCAAGGGTGAATGCCAGGAGAGCGTGTTCACGAGTCTGACCGTCCTTGGAGATACCTGCCTCGAACTCACCAGTACCACCGGCGATGATAAGGATGGCACAGTCAGCCTGAGAAGTACCCGTGATCATGTTTTTGATAAAGTCACGATGTCCGGGGGCGTCGATGACCTTGTGTTCCGCGTGAGAATACATCAGGTATACGCCTGAGGCACGACGACGCACAGTGACCATGTACTTGGGAGTCTCGAACTTCCAAAGCGCGATGTCAATCGTAATACCACGCTCACGCTCGGCCTTGAGCTTGTCGAGTACCCATGCTATATTGATCATCAGCGACCCGCCCCATCAACCGTAGCCAACTGACGCCTCACCATACTTGAAGGAACCCTTTCCGAGCTCGGCAGCTTCCTTCTCGAACTTTTCGATAGTACGCTTGTCGATACCACCACACTTGTAGATCAAGTGACCGGTGGTAGTGGATTTGCCGGAATCGACATGACCGATGACTGCGATGATTTGATCAATGGGTTTACCGACGACGGGGGACGTTACTCACCAACGACGTTAACGTGAACCTTTTCCTTTCCCATGTTGATGAGTTTCTACATGCAGATGGTGAGTACAGTATATCAGGAATGCTCATCGCAGAGATCAGTCGCACGGGACGACAAGTACGGTGGTGTAGATAAGAACCGATCGAGATACAGGAGTGTGGATGGAGAGGAGAAGAGATGATACTCACTTATGTGTACAGAAATGAGAAAGAAAAAGTGAACAAGGGAGAGGACGTGGTGGTAGAAAAGAAAGAAAGAGATGCGCGATGTTTGCTGATAGTTATACCCTTGCACTCCGAAAAATTTTATCGATTCAAAATCGATGTGATTCGATGATGAGTCGCTGATAAACTGATATGCCGTCAACTCCGACCGGCACCGGCCATGCCGAAATCAAACTCCGCAGTTACCTGGCCTGACTCGAGTCCTTTTATTCTTCTACTCGCAACAGGCATATCGATACATGCATTTCTATATTTCTCCTAACACTAGTGTTGACAGCGACAACATACTTTGTCGCTGTTTCATATTTGACATGATGAGATGGCGAGTGATAGATGGAGACGTAAAAGTAGATGCCAGGCGGGAATAATACGCTAGGCTACATACCATAACAAGCCGGTGATCTCTTGTCTGATCAAGTGCTTGCGAGGCCTTGTCCTTGTCCCTCTTCATCAAGTGATACGCGCGGGGAATGCACTCGGCTGTGGGACGATTTGGGGTTGATTTCCATATGGCTTCCTCATCCCCCAGCCGTCATGACCACTCAGAAAACGGCACCGGAGAATGCTTTCAAACGTCGGTCTTGCGTCGACCTCCACCTGCAAGCACGCCCTCACAAGTGCTGCAGCGTCCCCAAGCGCACCCCCTCCATCCACCTCTTCTCCCTCAGATGCCTTATTGTCACCACAACGCTCGTCTAGAGCGATCGATGCGTTCGCGAATGGGGACTCTAGTCCATCCTGTGTATCAGCTGCAGTTAAAAAGGGACATTCCCCAACCAGGAGGACGTATGCCACGACCCCGAACGCCCACACGTCTTGTTCCTTGCCATAGTATCGCTCGCCTCGTAATATTTCTGGTCCGGCGTAGTCCAGTCTTGCCAGAGAAATCCACATTCAGGACAGAGGGGGCTTGAGAAAACAGGAGACTTACGTCCCGCTAAACGTGTCCCAACCAGTATTCTTGATTAGTCCTGAGCTGCCGAAATCTATCAGAACACATAGGCCATCCGGGCCAAGCACAACGTTCTCGTCTTTCACATCACGGTGAACTGTCACATCTGTTAAGCATTCATAGAATGACAATCGACACAGCACTTACCGATCCCGCGGTCGTGCAGAAAACAGAGAGCATCGGCCAACTGGCCGAGATAGCTACGAATGGACGCCGGGGGGAGGCCATCTGGGTATGCCTCTACCAGATCAAAAAGATCTGTCGGAGGGCGGGGTTCGTTTGGAAGATGTTCGGGAGATGTCGATGGTAGGACGAGGTAGTAATAATGATTATCTTCAAAAAAGTCTTGTAGAGGACAGATGTTCGGGTGGCCCTTGATTACTTTACCCTCCTCCCAATAGGACTCTGATTCGGGGGAACTTGCTGATGGTGGCATTGAGCTACGATGTCGTCTCGGATCCCACGGGCGAAGAGGAGGGAGTGTGTATGTCGTGGCAGATATGAGAGACATGACATAGATTTCTATCGGTATAGTTCCATATTCATGGTGCCGTTTCCAGCAATCGGCGAGAATACGAGACTTGATTATTTGCTTGATGACCAAGGGCGGCTACTACGAGATGAGGGGTGCCAATCGTGATGTGAAAGAAGTTGGTCTTACCCCAAGAGTGCCATCTGATTTGTACTCTCGAGCGCGTTTGACCAAGCCATACGCACCTCGACCAATTTCTCGCTCGATGAAAAAATCTGAAATTGTTCTTCCATCTGGAAGAATCCGTCGATCGGATGATGGGGTTGGGGGCCTGGTGCTGACGGCAGACGAAAGCCCATTTCCGGTACTGCTGGATCGACGGAGGATTTGCGGCATGTCTGGGGGAGGCGAAGGGGGTTCAATCGGAGCGATTGAGACGCGGCCAGCAACCAGTGATACGCGTTGCTGGGAAGATCGCCTGCGAGGACGCGAGAGGGTGGGAGAGCGTGATGGGAGTGGTCGATTGAGTTCAGGTGCGGTCGACTGAAAAGGCTGCAGGGACTCAAGTGGAGAATGTGGGCACAGCCGGGATGGCGAGGCAGAGATTGGCAAGTCCGTCAATTCCGACAAGAGTTGCGTGTCAGGTTCAAGCACGAGAGACTGCGGCTCGAATGGTGGGGTAGCGACCACAGATGTTGGGAAGGATGGTAGAGGTGCGACTGGTGGCTTTATGGGTGAGCGGGTTGAATGATCGGGGACGGGTGGCTTGATTTTGTTGTCGGAAAAAGAGCCGGTGGAGGAAGGACTTGATGGATGGTCATTGTTGGAGCTCCAGTCGAAGCCACGCCCGATGCAGGTAACACCCCAGCTATTGCCCACACTAGCCGCCCTGTGAAGCATGGGCGGAGCGGGAGAAAGCCAATCATCTTCATCAAAAGTGAGATCCAGAGCGGACTCTGCGAGCATAAAAGCGACAGGAGGACGAGATCAGGCTGATAGAGCGGCCGAAAGTGCGAATAAAACTTTTCTGGAAGGATGGCTGGTTTTAGTCGAGTTGAATCTGTTGGTACCACAGCGACTGTATCCTGGACGAGCTCTGAGGACAGTCAATTTAGACGTACTGATCGTCCGCAGCGAACCTGTCGAGCAACGGACTAGTCCAAGTTGTTGCTAGATACCCAGCCGCCATCAGGGGTCTCTGACACAGCCACACATATTGACCTATGTTTGTCCCATCCTCCCCATCCTCCCTCTCGTCGTCTTGCGCACCCAAATCGTACTCCTCCAGCTTCAGAATCCGTGAGTACGCTCTCCTGTCATTTCACAATGGACATCGTATCATGCCTCGAGTGTTTCAACTCCCCGTAAAGATGCTCGGTGGGGGTGGATGCATCGTCGGATGCATGGATGACCCTCCTTTGTACACACCCACTCACACCTTCTTCTAGGTCGCCATGGTCGTGAAGATCCCCATTGTCAAAAAGCGCACCAAACCATTCAAGTCGGTGGACCCCTTATCGCTCTCCCGCAGTATCTAATCATCCTCACAGGCGTCACCAGTCCGATCGTTACCACAGTGTCAAAGAGGCATGGCGAAAACCGAAGGGTATTGACAACAGAGTGAGGCGTCGTTTCAAAGGCCAGCTTCCGATGCCCAAGATTGGCTACGGTAGCAACAAAAAGGTAACACACCGGTCCCCAGAGTCGACATCAAGTTGCATCTCCTATAGACCCGCCACCTGCTTCCCAATGGCTACAAGAAGTTCCTTGTCAGCAACGCCAAGGAGGTGGATATCCTTCTCATGCACAACAAAAGCTACGCCGCAGAAATCGCACACAACGTCAGCAGCCGGAACCGTACACTCATTCTCGAACGGTACGTTACTCCCTCTGACGAATTCAGATCAACTTGTGAACACTCTTCCATCGAAGGGCCAAGGCCCTTGGCGTCAAGGTAACGAACCCTGCTGCACGTCTGCGGTCAGAGGAGTAGTCTGTTGTCGTGTTTTTCTCTTATCGCATGTATCCATTCCATATGCTGGAGGTAGCCAAGCGCGTATGCCCCAATTACAGTATATGTATCGTGTGCATCATTTGTCCACGTCAGATCTAATCCCAGGAATCGACTTTACACTTTACCAATTTTCCTAATGCAGTCAACTCTCCTTCACTTCTTCCGCAGACCTGTACGATCGCCTTCCCCGCAAGAAAACATGAGCAACACAAGGCAAGTACGTCCTTCCCAACCTTGCTCCCCATTTGATCACCCTGGTCCGTGTGTAGACCTGCGGAGCATGCTGGATCCTGGTACGAAAGCGATGGTAGATCTCGAGCAGCATTTGTGTAACCATGCATGCACGAATGACCCGCCATAGCCCAGGTGTTAACAGAGCAATTAGATGGATGGCTAGCGGCCGTGCGATCAACGGATGAGCAGGATTTTGCACCTCCCATTGTGGGGTGCAGGGCAATCATTGCCCCGTTCGTCCCAGTACAGTCTTATCCGGCCCACTGTTATCTGATCACAAATTTCCAGACACGCCGGTTACATGTGGTCGGGACGCGCCGCTGCTTGGGCATATAGATGCATAGATACGACAGGAATGTGAGTCTTCCTGAACCTGGATGACACCGATCTCACCTGCATCACCGAAGCAAGCGAGTCTTCATTCTTGGCCCTGCACATCACGTCCACCTGAATCGCTGTGACCTCTCCGGCTGTGATTATTATGCTACGCCTCTGGGAAAGCTACGTCTTGACAAGGAGGGTAAGTCCCTTAAAGATTCCCTTGGATAGTGTAGGTCGTGAGCGCATCCCTAGTTATAGGAGACTTAAAGAACACGGGTAAATTCGGAACCATGTCAATTGACACGGACAAAGACGAGCATAGCATTGAAATGCATCTCCCATACGTGTATCAGATATTTAAAGAGTTAGTTATTCGCCTGATTTCTTTATCCGACTAACACACGCATTGCTAGCTCTGATGTCACAGTAGTACCAATCCTTGTTGGGTCGATCAGTCATTCTCAGCAAAAAATCTATGGGAATATCCTCGCACCTTATTTTTCTGACCCAGAGAACTTCTTCGTGATTTCAAGTGATTTCTGTCATTGGTAAGTCATTCTTATTGCATTGATCTTCTTAATCCATTGTCTTTAGGGGTAGATCGTACGGATACACCTTCTATTATCCAGAGCCACTCCCCAGCGACGTACCCGGAGTCTATCTTAAGAGTCACGGGGCTCATCCAAACATATCTCAGCGACCCATCCACGAGTCGATACGTGATCTGGACCAGGAAGCCTTGGATATTCTGGCGATGTCATCGTCATCCGACTCCCAAGCGGCGGATTCGCACGAGAAATTCTTGGAGTATTTAGACCGAACAGGCAACACCATCTGTGGAAGGAAACCGATAGGTGTGCTTCTCGGTATGCTTTCCGAGATCGAGCAAAGGGACAAAAAAGCGAAAATGCAGTTCGTGAGATATGAACAGAGTAGCAAATGTACCAGCGTTACAGGTTCTAGCGTGAGTTACGCGAGTGCATACATTTCACTCCCATAGAGATCTCTTGAAATGCACCAGAAGTCAAATGTAGCCAGGATGCAAACATAGTTATCGAGACAGACGGGGAGCACCGAGTTCATTGTGTACCACACCAATGTCTAAAAGGATGTACGACCTCCTCGTTTGCTCTGCCTTTCAGATCTTATAGCATGCTGGAATGGATCTGTCGTCCAAACGTATCATCCTCTTCTCCTTCTGTACCTGGTACTCCAACGTCATGGACAACCTGTCCGCAGACGTTCAAGTCGTGAAGCATCCTTCTGATCCTTTGTTAAGCACGCACCTTGCCAGTAACATCATCAGTCACAATATCCTCGAATCCCCAATCCCTCAGGGACGATTGATCAGTCAAATGAGCACTAGAGGCCAGCGATGCTAGTTCCCACCGAGAAGCCTTATCTTGCCCCCTAGTACCGTCGTCCCTGCGAGAAAACTGAGACAGCGTGCAGCAGCCGATACGGACCCGTAACTCTGGTTGTGCAGTAAGATGCCGGCACATCGCGATGATCGGCGCTGCATGAGAGACAAGCAGAATGTTCCTGTGATGACGCATGTCCGATCGTGTGTCGACCAGATGGATGAGGCATCTGAGCACGTCGGACATCCGGGCGTGGATAGCCTGGAGGTCTTCTCCTTTTCGCGGGGGTAGCCAGATGGAGCTCCAGGAAGGATCAACTTCCACCGCGTTCCAGGATGGACTGATCTGGGGGAGCATGGCCCGCAATTCGACGGTGCTCTTTGGCCGAGGAAGCAAGCCCGTGCCCGGGGCAACAGGGGAATACCACTCCGACAATCCTGCATGCGTTTGTCAGGAGTCAGATGGCCGTCACGCAGAGGAGTCAGACCATGCTCAATATAGATCGGCAAAGATAAGCGTTCCGCGACGGGTTTAGAAGATTGGAGACAACGATCTGTACACGGCAGAATCATATACAGACCAGGCGATGGCATGCAACTGCTCACAGTATGGGGAGCTAAAGATCGCACTTGGCCGTTTGTCCTTCGGGAGCGATTCTAAGTGTGATGCCAACTCCACGGCTTGAACCTGCGATAGCATATAGGGTTGGTGGGGAAGAAATTTGGCCATCTTACCTCTCCATGTGCAGCCAAGGGAATATCTCTGGCAAGGCCCGTCGGAATCGTCCTATGCCAAGATTATTGTGTGAAATTCTAGTAATAATTCCTCATCTGATGTTCTACTGACCAGCTCGAGGTCACCCAATTAGCCCTAAAGCCTGCAAAGCATTCGCAGGCCCATCATGGAGGAATACGCGTGGCAAGAGACTCACCATGCCTAGCAATATAAATTGTTTCAATCATAGATGATTGTGGTTAAAATGATGAAATCGAGGATGTCAGATCAGTGGCGTGAGCCCACCATCTTAGAATCAATAGCTCTGGACAGGGAGAGTTCATCATACAACGTGTCGAAAAAGTTCGCTGACAGCAGGATTTGAACCTACGCGGGCAATGCCCAAGTGATGATGTGAATTCAAATCACTCGCCTTAACGACTCGGCCATATCAGCTTGGTGACAACGTCATTCGCTGAAGCCGTATGGTATGCCATTCCGGGAGCCCCCACGCTAGTTAACCTTCGACTTTGACTGGCCTCTTCAACACGCAAGTCAGCGCCATCCAAATAATTACTGGCCGTTCCTTTGTCTTTTTTCTCTACTTATTGGCTGCCTGGGAGCAGCACAGGAAATTCATGGATTCACTCATCCCATTCACAACATCGGGATCCCTGGTAGATTGTGTGGACAGTACGTCTGCCGAGTCAATTCCACGCCAGCCAATGCCCTGAGCCATCTCCATGATTGCCTTGCCACGTTTGATGCTTTGGCTTAGGAAAGATGCTGGTGGTCCTCAGAGACGGTCGAAAGTTGCATGGTGTATTGCGTTCTTACGATCAATTTGGTGAGCAGGGCGAAGCACGTCTCGTCTCCAGCCTGTTAGTTCTCAATGTTTTGGCAACAGCGAACCTTGTACTTGAAGATACCGTCGAACGAATATACCATGGTAACGCATTTGCGGAACACTGGCATGGCCTCTTCCTCATTCGGGGGGAGAATGTAGTATTATTGGGCGAAATCGTGCGGTGGCCAGTACGCATACTCTTGTATGATCTGCTGACTACTTTGTCCGTAGGACCTCGATCAAGAAGACGATGTCCCGTTACGACAAGTCGATTATCAGTTTCTGGATCCATATCACAAAAAAGACATTGCCAAGAAGAAGGCTCGCGAAGATTCCAAGGCAAAGATTCTGTATGAGCAGAAAGGATTCTGTAAAGAAGGGGGCGAGGGAGATGGGTACTGATAATGAGAGCAGGGGTATGGCACTGATCGTCCTGGACAGGTCACGCATTCTACAGCAAAGAGAGATCGGAATGATTAATCAACATCGAGTATCACAGGAGTTTAGTACATTATACGCTATGATGACCTTTTTTTTACCCTTTCTGAGACATGGCCGGTAAAAAGCGGTTTCTCGGACCCGTTGAGCTGAACGTCCGGGTGTGGAACCTCGGACGCAGCGAGTAAAGTGCCTGTTGACTGTGGATAGAATATGTCTTCAATGGATTTACGTATCTCGCGCTCGCGCGTAGTGAGTCTGAGCAGGACCCCTTCCTTCGTCTCCTTGTCGAATGAGACTTCTGCGGCACGAAGCTTCTGCCAACTGAAAGGCTATCAAACAGGCGAACAAGGAACCAGTGATGGAAACTTACCCCGCGTGACGCTCACACTTCTTCTTGCCAGTACACCACCATTCCCCATGTATGGCAGAGACCGCATCAAGCAATATGCCATCGTCCCCCGACTCAACCTTTACGCGTTCCTCATAGCTTTCCAACACCTCTGTCCCAAAGTCTGCCCACTCTTCCTCCCCGAAGCAGAGTCTCTGGTCCCAGCCGCACTCGTCTACCTTTTCTGCTCTCTCAGAAGCAAGTTCCACCACTTTCTCGCGCCAAGTGACCATGTCCAACTCACGCTTCATGAGCTCGCGTTCCTTGACCACCTGCTCGAGGCGTACATTTAAGCGAGAAACCTCGCGTTCAGCTCTTCGTTTCGCTGCACAGTCAAGTGATTTGCACTCCGAGCTATTGTTGTCAACGTCCATTCTAGGAGGATTTGCCACGTTCGTCTCGGCATGGACAACCACGCCTTCTCGTTTTGCAGCATTCTTGACACTCTCCCATAACAGATCGCGTATACCGCCTGATTTCTCCCATTGTACAATGCGTGTGCGCATGTACTTTACACCACACTCGTCAGAGCAATACTTTGAGAACGCGCCGCGTGACGGTTTGTGACATGCTTCAGGCGACGAAGGATTTTCGTGTTGGAGTCCGAAGAGACATTGCCGTTTCCATGTCGTCCGCAGGTGTGGATGTTCTGGGGTGGTATATACAAGCTCAACAGGTCGCCGAGAACGTACGGGGTGGCAGATACCTACTTTGGATGCACGGGGGACATATGAATTGATCAACGAGATCGATTTCTACGTCAGGCATGTTGACGCAGAGTGTATGGAACCATTCGTCACAGCTGCGTTGCCTGAGTCATTTATGAATCTTCGCGATCCGTCCACACACTCACCGATCACACGCAATCATCATTCGGTCTTCGTCGTACCGCGTCTTGCATACGCAGTAGAGCTTGTCATCCTCTTTGTCGCTTTCGTCTACCTCTGGTTCTGGGACATCATCTACCGCACCCGGGATGACGGAGGTAGAGCGCGACCGTTCATTGACATTTAATGCACTTTTGGAGATGATAGCTTTTGAGGGAGCATCCACAGGGTTAGGTTTGACCTTGGGTTTCAGAACGGGCTTGGCTCGCGGTTTGGGAGGTTGTTTTGGCTTAGCGGCAGGCTGATTGGAGAGAGCAACTTCAGGACTGGTGAATCGCGTAACAAAATGCGATACACGCACTTTTGACGTTCCGTCCCTTTTCTTTTTGCTTCCAGTCGCTGCGCCGGTGGACGGAGTGATCTTATCCTTTTCAGCTTTTTTGTTACGTGCTGGAGGGAGAATAGGCGCTCGATTTTTTTCATCTGCCGCAAGGAAACCCTTGGGGCCGGGATATGGGGTACACGCCAATGACGGACCATCAAGCCCCTCGCTTGAGCCTTGTTCGGACCCTGTACCGGCACCCTGACCTTCAAGAGGTATTCTCGTCTTAACTTGAACCTTTGATATTGCAGGGGCGACACGAGCAGGACGGCCTTCGACAGGACCCAAAGGTTCTTCATCTACGTCCATCACACCTTGCTCTAAAACCGGTGGCGCTCGGCCGGATGTACGCTCTGGCTCAAGAGACCGATCAGACAGAGGTTCCAGTTCGATGGACCGAGAGATCGTCACGTCCTCACAGGGTGCACCGCGCTCGTCTTTAGCGGGGAAGAGCATGGGGAGGGGTTGTTGCGAGTGACTCCTACCCGTGCTTTGCGAAATGTTGGCTGAATACGCTGATATTTCAATCGTGCCTGGTTCCTTGACTAACACATGCTGGATATGTTCCGGAACTGGTTGGTGAGGGAGCGGATGAGGCATGAGGATGTCGTCCGTATCCATGACGTCTGGCATCAGTTCTACTTTGCACAACGATGGTCCTGTGGTGGTCGGGCTGGAGGACGTGAGTAGGGCACCGATGGTCGTGTCTATCCGCGTATCGGAACGTTGGGGTTGAGCCTCGGGTTCACATTGGGTTTCAAAATTCTCGAGATGGAGATCAAGGGCAGGAGAGGCTGTGGAATGTGGGGTGGAGGGGGTTGGAAGCGAGGCTTGCGGAGGGTGTGTTTGGGGTTCGGACTGTAAAGGTGACCGGGGCTGCACTGGGGTGGGTAATAACGATGGAGGATCAAGGTGGGTTCCTTTATTAGGTGCCCGCAGGGAGGGTAGCGTTGGGGCATAAGGTGACGATGGCTCTTTGCGGATGGATAATGGAACCATAAGCACTTCGAAAATGGCGTTGGGCTGGTGCGAACAGAACATAAATTGTGGGGAAAACACACCATTTTCCGCGACATCCTGCCGTAATTCCGATTCCCAATTGCCCTTGGCTGACCGCTCACCATCTTCGCTTTCCAACGACATGTGTTCTTCTACGCGTCCACATACGATGTCTGGCATGTGTACAGGCGAGACGCGTCGAGATGTCTCACGAGGTGTTGGTTGCTCTTCCCAAACGCGGATTGGGTGGCGATCAGGTGGAGGTTGTGCAGGAAAGTCAACCTCTTTCACGGGCAAGACCACGCTTACGATGTGGTCCGTCGTGGCGCCAACCCGTGGCAAATGAGAAGGACGTCCAACCCGTTCTCGAAACAGCATGCATTCTTGACCCTCTACCTGGTGAAAGAGCGCTTTTGCCTGATGTCTGTCGTTACCCGGTGAGAGGGATGGCCTCGGAAGAGAGGAGAGCTGTGGGGGTTCGTGCCTAGTATGTTCCACGCGCGATTCGAATAGAGACCGTTCGGCGGACACGTCACGTCGGGGGCTCTGGTAATTTGACGGGTCGGTTCTTGGTGGGTCTCTCAAGGAAGATGGGTCATTGGAAAGTACCCCAATACCTCCTGCCATCCTCGAACCATGGCCGTACTGCAGAGACATGGAGTCGGGCTCTGCAGATGGGGGTGTAAATGGGCTAGCCTGGATCGGGGAAGAATGGTGTTGGGAACGAAGATGTTGGGGGGACTGGCGGTGGGGGGAACCGTTACGAGGGGACGAGTGGAGGGGAGGTTGGGAGGTATGGAGCGAATGTGAGAATGGAGGGGTGCGCTGGAGAGAGACCGAAGGCAGATGAGGAACGGTACGAGTGTCGCTTGCGGGCCCAGACAAGACTGGTGCGGAACGAGGGGGGTCGACGGGTTGCTGTCGCAGGGTCGGATAACTGTACGTTGGGCTAGCCGATGGGTGGTGACGGATGCTTGGAGATGCGAGCGGACCCGATGCGAGAGGGAAGCTAAGCTCCGGGGAAGTGTAAGGGGGTGAGGGAGGACCAGCATCGCGAGCACGTTTGTGAGGTCTGGAACTATCTTGGAGGGGAGAAGGGATGTCAGGATGGGCGTGGGGATACGAAGAAGGGGTGTATGGATAGTGCCTGGAGAACCGATCCTGATCGTGGACAAGGGAAGAGTGGGGACGAGCAACTGCATGGTCGGCGAACCAGTCGCGATGGGGGTCTCTCTCGGAGTCTCTGTCTGGTGCAGAGGATGCGGAGACGGCGGAGATTCTTCTGCGTTCTTCGGAGGCGACATGGACGAGCGCTTCGAGGCCGAGGAAGGGGGGACGAAGGAGTGTATGTTCAACGGAGCTGTGGTGAGGCGTCGGGGTGGTGGGAGTGTGGGGCTGAGCAGGGCGGGGGGTGTTGAGGAGGGAGAGGAGGGAGGCGGGTGGGCTGTCGGCGTGGTGGATGAGTGCGTCGATGGAGCGGGGGCGGTCTGCGGTGCGGTGCGGTGGCGGGGATGGGGATGGGGCGCGTAAGAGGGACGAAATGTCCATCCTACGTGGGGACATGGATGTATGCGCGAGAGATGGATTCACACAGTTGAATTACAGCCATGTACAACGAGACATTGCGATAGAATCCACACGAAAGACCATACAAACGGCCATCCAACGGATACACCGCACCCAAGTCCCATCCGATTCCCTCTGCAGCCAATCAACGGTCTCAAGGTCCTCGACCTGCCCATCCGCGAGGGGGCTAGTCGTCGTCGAGATGCTTTTGCGGGCTGTAAAACGGTCAGTACGATGATGACAGAGGATAGACAGCGAGACGAACCTGTTCATGCGGAGATTGAAATGGGGAATGTGGTTTTGTGGGATGAACTGTACAGCACCGGAGAGTGGCTGAGTGGGACCCCGGAGACGCCAAGGCAATCAATCTGGTCGCATCTCGTCGACGACATCCTCCCCTCCACCATGTCGGTGGCCACCCACAACCCGTTTGCAATCCTTGACGGTCAGTCCTCCCTTCTCCTCACTCATTCCACTCACATCCTTGCCCCCCCCAGAAGACGACGCACGTCCCCCTTCCCCCCAACCCGCTCCTCCGCCCGCTCCTCCCTCTCAGCAGACGTCTGCACCCGCAAAGCGGGCCAGGGGCGGACCTGCTACCCGTGGCGGCAAATATTACCAGCGTGGTGGTGCACGCCAAAACTCTGATCGCGACCCCCTCGCCTCCGAGGATCCCCCTGCCTCATCAGATGCCAAACAGAGACGGCGTCAGTCCCTTTCTCCCATCTTCCCTCCGTCCTCTCATCCTCTCTCCATAGCTGATGGCGAACGTAGAGAGGGCCGCGGTAGGGGCCGTGGTGGCAATCGTGGCAGAGGCCGCACTTATGACAAACACAGCGCCACTGGGAAGACGTGCGTTTCCTCCCATCCCCTGTCTTCTTCCCTCATCTCCTCCCAGAGATTCAGACAAGAAATTACACAACGGATGGGGTGGCGATGACGGCAATGCTGAGCTCAAGGTAGAGGAAGCAGCGACACTCGACGTCGCCGCGGAGTCCGGCGGCTTGAATGACTGGGCTGCACCCGCAGATACCCCTGCCGGCGACGACTGGGGTGCCCCCGCTCATGAACAAGAACCCGCCACAGAACAGTCCCCCGACGCCGAGAAACCAGACGGCGCTCGCAGAAGAGACCGTGACCCAGAAGAAGAGGACAACACACTCACTCTTGACCAGTACCATGCCCAGCAGAAAGAAAAGGAGACCGTTCTCCTTCCAAAGCTCGAGACCCGCAAGGCAAACGAAGGTGCAGAAGATGTCTGGAATGGCGCCGTCCGTTTGGAGAAGGGCGAAGGTGAAGCCTACTTCTCTGGAAAGGTAATATCTCGTATCATCCTTCTCGTCCCACTCCTAACATTTACCTAGACAAAATCTACTCCAAAGACACGCGCAGAAAAGAAGGAAAAGATCTTCCTCGAGATCGAAGCCCACTTTGAGCGCCCTGCGCGTGGTGGTCGCGGCCGTGGCGGTGACAGGGGCGAGGGAAGGGGACGTGGCGGTCGCGGTCGCGGCGGTAGGGGACGCGGTGCTGCCAATGGCGCCGCAACCACCGCTGTCAACGTCGACGACGAGACCGCTTTCCCTTCTCTCTCGTAGCAAACAGACGTGGCAAACCTTGACGCGTGCCATTTTGTCCTCCTCTCCTCGGTCATTGTGCAGGCTGCAGTTCGGTGTGTCAGTCACAGCGGACTGGATTCAAACAATAGTGCTCCTTGCTTTTGTGTAGTATGAAAGCTAAAGAAACAAAACAAAAACATGTTCCATGGCCGCCTACATATGTACATCTTGCTGTTTCCCCATACATAAATGTTGCTCAACCCCTTGGAGTCTTTCCCAGCCGGCAATTTTATCCAAGTATAAAACGAGTGTGTTTGGTGCAGCGCAACTCAGCCCCAACACTAGTCTCGCAAATCACCCCCAGGGTGCTCATCGAGGATGTTTGCGCGAACTTCCTCGGTGCTGAGAGAGACTGGCTGGCATGCTACCCACTGTGGACTGGCCCACGATTTACGGTCTTTTTTGCAGTAGTTGCACCAACATTGTTCACACTGATGTAGTAGTCGTGTCTGTAAAATGGTCCTCCGTCTCTTTGCTGTGGTCATGACGTCGGCCTTGACTCGTTCCCAAAGTACTCCCATTGTCCCGCTTGAGATTTTTCCTCTAATGCCTCCCAGCTGCATGATGATCAGTGCCATACAAGACCCCAATGACACAGGTCACTTACGCTTTCCACCCCAGCATGTTTTGAGCGAGCTTTAGTTCATCCTTTGCAATGTCCAGAGACTCCTCAATCTGCCCCTCGTCTAGCTGCTTCTCCACGCTAGCTATGTCCCCGTTTGCGCCCTGCACGATGTTAAGCTTGTGCTTTGTAAGGGCCTCAACACCCTGTCTGTAAACGGACGTCCAAGGTATCGAGGAGAGCACGGAAAGCGTGGAGTTGTATGTCTCTGTGAGCTCCGGGAGTGGATTCGGATGTACTGCGAGACCTGTAATCCCTGTCGTCCTCTTGACAACCTGGTGTAGCACGGGACGCGTGAGCCTGAACATGATGGATGTGTTGCGGAGAGACTTGGGTGGCTGAAATCCGACCCCGAGAACAAAACTTCCAAACGACCACACGCCCCTTCTGCTCGACCATGGCTCTCACACTCCATCAAACGCGCCCGTTTTTCTCTACGTTTGGTTTACCATGGCTGACGCGCCCGTATCCGCTAACAGCTTTCGCGTCCCAGACGCCACTCAGCCTGGCTCTGCCCATGCTGCACCCCCTCCTAGACCTCTTTCCCTCAATAGTTCTTGCCGTCCCCAAAAGCAAAATCTCCCATTCCCGAAAGTCGATGCGCAGTGCCAACAAGGGACTCAAGGACAAGCAGAGTACGTCACGCTCTGTTCTGATCGCTCTTTGTTGCTCACCGCTGTTCCACGCAGACATCGTCAATTGCCCAGCTTGTGGGGCAGCTAAACTTGCCCATCACGCCTGCAGAGGGTGTTACGACACCATCATTGCAAACTCTAGGCAACAGTCTAAGAGCTCCTCTGGTGGAACATATGGTGCTCTGTCCAAGACCATCAAGCGCGTAGAAAGGCCCTTATCATAGGGATATTCAGTAGGTCTGTCACGAAATCTCGTCCAAGAACCTCATTAATCCCCGTAACCTAGTCTTCGGGACTGTCCAGTACGAACTGCATCGAGCAGGGTCGGAGGTAGTCCATAAACGATCTAGACCCGCTGGACCACAAGTCAAACATCTTGACCAGGGATGGGCCAAATGATTGCAATTCTACAACGAGTAAAGATGCGGTTGTGTGTATGGGAGGCATGACGTGAATATATTTGTTTTCTTGCGTAGATAAACATCATGAGACCCACTCGATTGAAACTTTTGAGTAGCGGGCCGGATCATTTATCCACCACTCTGTTCAAGAGTTCTCCATGTTCGCATTTACACTTCGTTCTAGACTCTCTACACCCGGAGTGCGAGTCATGTCTACACCCACCTCACCAGGTTTTACCGCTATTCTTGAGAAACGTCCAGATGATGTAGTCATCACATTTGCAAGGCGTACTGCGATGGGCAGGAACCGAAAAGGCCAATTCAAAGACACACCTGTCGATGAGATGATGCAAGCGCTGTACACGGTATGCCCGACGGCCTGGCCAGTACAATGAAACGACTCTCATCATGGTGACTTCCTACAGGCGACCATCAAAGAGACAGGGCTCGACCCCCGACAGATAGATGACATATGTGTCGGTGTGCACCATTCCTGAGAGCTTGAAAGCGTGTAGTGTTGATCTGTTTCCAGGAACCTGCCACCCACCTTCACCTGCATATGCCTCCCGCGCCGCTGCCTTGGCTGCTGGTATACCCCATGGAGTGCCTATATCAACGGTAAACAGGCTGTGTGCCTCTGGTCTCATGGCTATTCGAAACATTGCCCACGCAATCAAGTCAAAGGAAATATCTCTCGGCGTTGCTGTTGGTGTCGAGAACATGACACTCAAGTGAGTGGTTCTCAAGCGGTTAACGTCCTTTGACCAACATACGATCAGTGCTCGTCCAACGCCAGTTATTGCAGAGGCAGTGGACAACAACTTGCAAGCACATGACTGTATACAGGTATGAGATTAAGGCCTCGTCGTGCTACTTTTGTGGAGGTCATCCATTTCCAGCCTATGGGTTGGACTGCAGAAATGGTCGCACAGACGTACAATGTCTCGCGCAACAAGCAGGACGAGTATGCACTAATTTCGCACACCAGAGCCAGCCAGGTACCTCTCCCATCCTATCATTAGAAAATGATTCTTCAACGGTTGAGCCTGGGTAGGCTCTCACGAAAGGCATATTCGCAGAGGAGATCATTCCTATTGAAATACGCGGGTCCGTCATCTCCGCAGACGACACTATCCGTCCAGGGGTGACGATGGAATCCCTTGCTACTTTGAAGCCCGTGTTTCCCGATTGGGGCGACAACACTACCACAGCGGGTAACGCTAGCGGTATCGGTGACGGTGCTGCGCTGTGCATCTTAACGACTAGGGAAAGGGCTCTGGCTGAGGGTATGGACATCTTGGGGAAATGGGTCGGATGTGCGGTCGTCGGTATGTTACTTCAGGGCCGAGCGTGGTTGAAATCGCACCCTGAGCACATACCCAAGGTGTCGAGCCAAGGCACATGGGCGTCGGTCCCATCGCAGCCGTTCCCAAGGTCTTGTCCCAGTTCGGCCTGTCGAAAGAAGACGTTGATGTCTATGAGGTTTGAAAATGTTGCATCACATCTTTGGATGACGCTTATTGTTCGGTTTCCGCAGATTAATGAAGCATTTGCATCACAGTTCGCGTACTGTGTAGAAGTGCTTGGGATTCCAATAATCAAGATCAACCCAAAGTTTGAATTTCACATTCGTGTTCGCGGTGCGTTTGTCTGAGTAGTTTTCGCAGTGGTGGCGCTATAGCTGTTACACATCCCCTCGGAATGAGTACGTTCCCCTTGACTTTTTACTCAGGTAACCGACTTCGTTCACAGCTGGGGTACGCCAAGTAGTGACCGGACTGGCTGAACTCCGTCGGAGAAACAAGAAAGTACTTTGTACAAGCATGTGTGTGGGTAGCGGGATGGGCGCGGCAGGCATTTTTGTGAACGAAGCACAACCCTGCCACCCGGCCAAACTTTGATCATATTTCACATTTGTTCTGTGATCCTATTTGTCACAGGAAATGTTACAGCTGTGTATTAGTAGCCTTGAGGGCGGCGTCGACGATCTCGGTCATTGCGATTACACTCTCCTCCTCCAATGTACGTCCCACGAGTTGGATGCAGACAGGGGCGTCTCGAAATACCTCAGGTTGATCTAAATATAGTATTCCTCAGTAAAGCGCAATATGCATCAGGAATAACGACATACACATTTCGTGAGTCGCTCGGTCGAAAGCGTCAATAAAGCTCTCGCGGGACTGCTTGACGTCAATGGCTGGATCAACGGCGGTCACAGGGAAAATTGACGCAGTATAGTCGAGTGCATTCCACACAGTAGTGTAGTTAGTGTATCTGGCAGGCGAATTTTACTGGTTAAAGGTTGAAATCTCCCAACCGACATCACTGACCTATTCTGCCCATGGGGAGGAGCCGCATAGGGGGCGGCAGGACAGATAATGGCATCGACGGGCCGACCCGTTCCTGTGCGTCCCACGGTGTTATCCCAGTGTCCCGAGTACGCAATACGGAGATCCCTCTTCGTTTTCTGAACTTGCCAAAGCTGGTAAGCGGTGAGACCGCCCGCCCTGGGACGGAAGGATGTGACAGTAGCTTTGCTACCGCTCGGAACCATAGTGGAGATAATCGGCTCCCCGCTCTGTGAGACGGTAACTGCGAAGTCTTCCGTGGAGCCCGCATTCCATATCTCCCTCTCAATGAAAACGGACGGCATCTCGCCTCATTTATCGATAACCGAAAATCAATGCCACGCACCGTTAAATCACCTAGCTTCTTGTGTTCGAGCGGGTACCATGTAATGACTAGGTAGACCATTAGAAAAGTGTATGACGAAGCCACGTGAATGTCAGTGTACCATTGTGACCCGCCGCTGTAAGCGCTGCTTGGACTCGCTTAAGAGCTCTTGTCACAGGGGGATGCGGGACGCAAACGCCGTCGTCCCACATGACCGCGAAGCAAAGCTTTTGACCATTGCCACGATCCCTGAGTCGGTATTCGTCTTCGTCCCATTTCTTGTGCACAGCTAATGGGTCTTTAAGCCAGGGTCTCGCCTTTATGACCGCCTCCGTGAATGCCTTCAGTCCCGAGACGCTATGGGTGAGGGGACCGAAGACAGATAAAACCGAGTCCTGTCCTTCTAGGGTATTCAAAGCACCCCCATAAGGCACTCGACCGTAAGAAGGCTTCAACCCATACAGGCCGCAAAACGCAGCAGGAATCCGTATAGATCTTGGATTAAATCAGATTACAATTCATCAACTTTTGAGGGGTACACACCCGCCGATATCAGAACCAACACCTATGGGGCTGCCTCTCAAGGCAATCAAAGCGCCTTCTCCCCCAGAAGAGCCCCCGGAAGTCAGCGAACGGTTGTAGGGATTCGTCGTCCTGCCAAAAATGTGATTGAAGGTTTCCGGCCACTTGGGAAGGAACAAATGAGCATGACCATCGTGGTTCCAAAAACCAGATGAATCCACCGTACCATCAATGTTTGGGGCACATTCGTCCTCACAAATGGAATAGCCCCGCATTCTTCCAGAATGTCAACTAGTACCGCGTTCTTTTCCGCGTTCTTTCCGATCAACGACACGTAGCCTATCGTTGTCTCTAAGCCCTTGATGCATATCTGGTCCTTTAACGATACCGGAAGTCCATGGAGTGGACCGACAACCTTTCCGGTCTTCTTCAACGCGGCGTCTAATTCGGCGGCGCGAGCAAGTGCACGATCCACAAATATTTCCGTCAAGCAGTTCACCTAGTTCTCGTCAATTACAGCGAAGAACCACAACCGCGAGTGGAATTACTAATTGTTGAGCAACTATGGCCCGTTTATAGAATGCGGTTGTGACCCCAACGGCGGACCATTCACCACTCGCAAGCTTTTTCAGCAATATGCTGACGTCCTCATTCGTGATCGCGAGTTCTTGTGGCGTCAATAAACCGCACGTCCCGGGGAAGCTGATCACATTGGGCGTTATTTCTGGCGGAGGAGTGATCAACCAATCTTGAGGGATTTCCTTCTGCTGGCGGTGTTTCTTGTCGGTAGCGAGGTCAGACCATGATGGCATGGTGAGGTGTGTAAGCAACGACAGTAGCACCAGTGAGTGATACATCGCAAGAATATATAAGAGAACGGCTGGGAACACACTGATCTAAGCATACACACGTCAAGCAGATAAGAGTAATATCGGCAGAATGTGGTTCTAGTATCTGACCATCCCATGGTTGTGCAGACCACACGGGCGTGTCACGGGAACCAGATGTAGTCCATTTGTAGAAAGAAGTATGACGGAGCTCCGGTTGCGGAGGCATTGAACCGCAAATTCTGAAAATCGTGTTAGCCTGCGAAGGAAAAAGAATCCATATTGAACAGGAATCAGAGAGTCGGTCATGTCAGTAATGCAGAAGCCCTAAGGTTGTGGCTTCGCATCAAGTCGACTAAGAGGTGCCAGTGGTGGTTGATACACAACGCTCATCATGAAAGCGTGCATTGAATGAAATTTTGGAACTTACATCGATAAAAGGTTGTATGAGAAAAAGCGAGAGTTGTGACGAACATCTTTGCTGGTTATTAAAGCGGCGATTGTAACCCTGGCCTAGGTCACCAGCGGAGTTTTAATGAAAATGAATCCTGACAGGTGAGCATGCTACTTGCCTGAATACTAAATACTCCTAGAATCCAAGACTGGATAGCAAGATGGCATGCTCTACCTCATTGTGGTGTCACAGCCAAGTAATTACAGTTACTTATTATAATGGAGATTCACCATACACTTTCCACAAAGCTAATCAACCACTGCCAAGGCCCACTAATTCTATTAATCCTGCAGTACTAAGGCTTCCTTGATAAATGTCATAAATTACCACTAACAGCTGGGTCTTGGTATATACAGGCCCTGAGTCTGTTCATCTGAGCCCAATGCTTTGAGCCCCATCTTACTTCCCAGTCCAATTAGGGAAATAGTCAGATGGAGGAGTGCAGTGTGAAATTGGTTGGGAATCAAACTGCTGGCCTATGCAAGACACAGACAGGCTTGAAATTCCTGGTTGGCTATTACATGTTGATCTATCACTTGATAAGCAGTTTGACCACTGTAAGAAGTATAGCTCATGCCCTGAATATATATATATATGCACAAGCCTTCAGAAATACATCATAAACCCTGCTGAACAAGGTCAGAAAGCAAGGTTGCAATTATGTCTACACAACCTCCAGAACTCCATTGATCTCTGGATCAAATGCAACAATCAGGCTTAAACATGTGGGGAGTATGCATAGATTGCTAGCCTGATTGAATAGGCTGCAATGTATCAATATCAATCATGCTACATTCTGGTGTCAATAACTATACTAGTAGGCACCTTGGAGTGTCCAATTTGTACCAACACTTCTATGCTTCATGGTATTACAACAGTATTGTCATTTCGTCGCGAGAACATGTAATTTCGCCAATGAAACTACTACTGGCACAGCAAAAAATGCATAGCCGACCCAAACCACTATCACAATTATGAACATTCTGGACATCCTCCAACCTCGAATACTAATGACTTACTCGTGAATGCGTTACTTGTATTCGCGATCAGTTGTGGACCGTTCATCCCCTGTCCCTGGATACTCTGGTTGAAATCGTCCGCAGCTTTCCCAAAGTACATACGGATGATTAAGAAGGATGCCAAACCTGTCAAGTACCATTTTCAGTGCGAAACATCAGTGCATGGTGTTGTACTACATACCGACAAGGAAAGAAGAGATACCAATCCAGGCGGAAGTCCGCTGTACCATCGGATTTTCCCAAACATTCCCCGCCTTGCCCATCAGATGCCGAAACGATATTCCAGTGAACATGACGAAGAAAATGAAGGTGAACGCCAACGATATCGCAAGAAATACCGGTGCGACAGTGGGAGGTGGTGCCAAAACAGAGTTGGGCGTGTTTGAAGTAAACAAGGAAGCATCTATCGATATTATATTCATATTTGCAATCGTAGGCAATGAAAAGATTACACACCATAAACAGCAGGGATTGAGGGTGAAGTGCAGGATAGGATTGCTGTATTGTTTGGCTTGGCGCAGGACCCTGTAGGTTACATGAGTACGCGGCCATACGGTCAAGCACCGGGGACTTACCTAGCATCCCCAGAAGCATACTGGGACCATCCACGGCCTGGCTTGACCCTGGTTGCGTGAGCGCCAATGAAGGCGTTACGGTCAAGAGCGACACTTGGCTATGTAGCATGACCACTGGGGCGAGGTATGCAAAAAGAACGAGGAATAAAAACGTCAGCATCAAAATTGGCGTGAGGTATAAAGTAGTGGCTTTTGAAATATCGGCGAGCATGGCAGCGGTGATGAGATTTAATGGTCGTAAGGAGTGATAAACGGGAGTCCTGCTCCAAGATTCAACCGAGGGTAAGCTGGCACCACAGAGAGTGAGGAAACAAGATGGGATGAGTAGGGTATGGACTGACCACCATGAAGGGTGCGGCTTTTATAAATGCGACCTGAACTAGGGGACTGCTTGTTATTGTGCATTGTCATTGTTCTCAGAATGGACAGGCGACTCCGTCGTGATGGTCTGGGCCCAACCGTCGCTTGCATGAACAAGGATCTCATTGTCTTCCGAACAACGTCGACACTGGGTGGAAACCCATCCAAGCAACGAAGAATGAAGGGGCCATTCCAAGGTTGTATAATATCATACAATACGTCAGGTAAGACAACCAGTCAGTGGTAGTAATACGTATGCAACAGGGTATCGGATGATAGACGTTAGACAACATAATAAAGAACCAAGACAGAAAAGCTGGCGATACACTGAATTTCCAAGTACAAGTGGAGGGCCATTACCGGTGGAACAATTTGCGAATGAATGCAGTGTCTCTTCCCTGAGTAAAGTGACCATCGTCTCGCGAGATCGGCCGGGGGAGGTTCGGTCTGAATGGTTCATCAACGACATCTGAATCTGAAATTGGTGCCATTCTCGAAACTTGCATCTGACAGTTACTCAGCTCAGGCTTCTCGGACTGAAATGAGGGATGCTAACCTCCTCTGGCATCACATACTCATTGAAGACCAGGTTCCTAATCTTCGGTCGTTCAGGGAAGTTGTAATCAGACGTCGTTTGACACTGTAGTTGGCAATGGGTGGTGCTCTGGATGAATCTCCCAAACATATTGAACTTCCCCCAGTGGATTTTGTTAGCCTCTGTGGCACCAACGTCGGGGTTTCCTTCGTGCGCACGGATGAGATCCGACATATGTACTTCCCTGTTGGGCATCTGTTTCAGCTGCTTACAGGCATCCATAGCATATGTCACGCACAATGCAGGAATGCATGCACCCTTGGTGTTTTTCAGCGCCATCCGATAGGCTTGGTGAGCACCCCTGTGTTGGAGTAGGACATCCCAGGACAAAAGATTTTTATAATGATCTGGCGTTTTAGTTTTGAATATCTCCATCGTATCGTCGCCTTGGAATGTCGAATTGTTTATTCCGGCAACGAAAGCACGAAGTGCAGAATAATTGTTGAGAGCACGAAGCTTGTGAGCGATATCGACAAATTTCTCGATTTGCCTCGCTCGGTTTTTGGGTTTGTCGTGACATAGAATCAGAGAGACAACCCTACAGGGGCGTTAGTCGTGGACAAGATATAAAAGCTAACACATGCCAATCCGCAAGATGGTTTGAAATGGCATTAAACCGCGAAATAGAGTCGGAATCGGGGTCCTTGCGACCAGGGGTGAGCGTATATCGGAGCCAATGTCTCGGCTGTGGTACAAACACGTTAAGGGTATATAGCATGACTGCAAATTAACATACCTCTATTTCCATAAATAGGTTGGCTTCAACACGGGTAATCTCTTCAGCGATTTCGGAACAATCGTAGTTTTGCAATTCTAGTGATTGGCGATTCAGTTCTTTGAGAAGCTGCTTCGGCGTTATCTCGGTAGCGTCGGGCGGGTGCGACGAGGCAACAGGCATGATTAATGCCTTTGCACTCAGCGGCAAGCTCTGTTTGCGTTCTCTTGAATTCGAGCTCGTCGAGTTGTCATGAGAGGGTGCCATGGAGGACAAGTTGGATGAAGCCGAATCCGTGGTCACTACGAGCGATTCATCCTCACCGTCCGATATACTGTAGAGATCATCAACATCGTCAAGCAGGTGGTCAGCTTTGTGTGCCCAAGTCGTATCGGAATCGACGATGGTTGGGAGTTGTTCCAGAAAAGGAACAAAGTCGGATCCGTAATGCATAAGATAGCTCTTCCCAGTGATGGATTTTACCAAAGCATTCAAGGCACCTGCTGCTCCCGGGGCAGCAAAATCCTGTCGGTAAGTATGCATCCAAGTCTCGAGTAGATGGCAAATCCTGTCGCAGAATGATCAGATACCCAGAGCGCGCTATGGTATCAACTCCCTCACCTCATTTGAGCATAACTAGCGAACATGGGATCGCCTAATGGATTATCGAGTTGCCGCATGCGCTTCTGCATAGCCAGTAAGACGCTTCGAGGACTGGAAAATCTCCGGTAAGTGAGCAAGAAATGTGCAACGAAAGTTGGATCTAAATGTCAACGTCAGAAGAACTGCACAGGTGTCATCTACGGGAGCTGACCATCCCCGCTGACCGCAAGAAAGAGAAGCTTGTCGAGGAGTTCGTCCAAAGTGGCATATTGAATTGATCGCCTTTCAGCAACAGTCTTAGTCGGAAGCAAGGGTGTGAGGAAACAGAATACTCACGGCTCTTTCTCCTTGTTCATGGGACGGTCGTCATCCTCAAGTCCGTTCAGTGAATCATTTTTCGCCGGGTGCGAGGATGACGGTGACTGTAGGCTGTTACTTGCCACAAGGCTAGTGACGCTGCGTGTATTTGATAGATTGTGTTCATTTGAGGTGCGAGACCTAGCTCTCTCATGCTCCGAAAACAAATCTGACGTCGAGCGGGCACGCGTCGGCGACGTCCCCAGCGGAGGGGGCGATGACGGGAGGGTAGATGTTGGCGAAAGACGACAAGAGCTTGTCTGAGACGTAGTACGGATGGAAGGTACAGACGAAGATGCAGTAGGCGTCGCCAACGCAGACCCTCGATTCTCGAAAGAGAATGGAGGGACCAGCGTTTCCGGAGATGCGGGATTGCGAAGGTCAGCATCTGTATGCACAGCGCAGTTAAGTGGAAATATTCAGTACAACGTCCATAGACTTACTTGGTACTCTGAGAATGGACATCAACAGAAACTTGAAAGCTTTTCTCATCTTCCTTGCGTCCCCGACATGATTTACTTGCACCAAGCCAACATCGTGCTGCTGAAATAAATTCAAGGAAGTTTGTGGATCAACCGCGACTGGGAGATCTGACTTGAGAGCAACCGCAATGATGGAGCACTTCATCGGATGTATCAGCCCTTGAAGCGAATGGTAAGCAAGGAAAGCCAAAGGATAGGGATTAACGCACGGAGAAAATTGGAGACGGGCACAAATGACGATACATCCCCACTGTCGTAACATACAAAGATACCATCTACTCGAGGAGGCGATGTCAACCTTGTTATGTCCAGTTCGTGAATCACAATGGAGACGCTTGGTGGTTCCCGCTGCTTTACCCAGTCGAGTCGCCTAGTGTCTGGGATACATGAGGGGTAGAGCAACGAGCGAAGAAAGTGATTCCTTACAGCGGAAGGGCGTAGAGATCGAGCTTCCTGACATAGCGAAGAGTGCAGTGAAGTCTTCGACACCATAAGCGCTTGCATCCTCTGAAACAAACGTAGACTTTCCACAACCAGGCGTGCCCACGACAGCGATGGAAATCTCTTTGGGAAACGACTGGATTGTTTTAGTTCAGCTGGTGATCCATTGATTTAGCCAGCTTCTCACCATTGGCTGGACCGAATCCACCAGAGAGGGTCTACCTCCGGTGTTGGGCTGCAACCCAAGACTACCGCTCCTGACACGGCCAGATATGACATCTGTAAGGGAAGAATGTCGTGGAAAGGACTGGAGAGAAGTAGTGGAATGCAGCCGCCGAACGTCATCGCATAGGACGGATTGTGGGAGTTGGTTTGACAAGATGTTCGCTGGGACAGGCGGTAACTGATTGCGAGCAGGGAGCTTGAGGTCACCGGGACGACGTGATTGTCGGATCTGTTCCTTGCCTTTCACCGAGTATCTCCTACTTTTGTCACCGAGCTTTTTCAGAGGCTGCCAGGGCTCAGATTCAAAGTTTTGCTCCACAGGAGAATCGTGACCGTCGCTCCTAGTACTCATGCTCACGCCACGGGTCCGGACGTACAATGGGACGGGATCTGCAGCATGACGACGAGCGGAATCGACAGACAATTCTGTCCTGCGAATTCCTGATGAATCAGTTGGAATATGGGTGGTGGGTCGGGGTGGTCGCGAATTAGATGAGGCAGACGAGTTCTCTCGTTCGTAGCTGATAAAGGAATCGACTGAGACGGACTTGCGGAGATTTTGCTGGTGGGGATGGTGGATGGATGGAGCGAGAGCAAGCGAGGCTGGATGAGTTGCGATTGGGGAGGAGAGAGTAGACGAAGACGCATGGTTTTGCATGGACGATGAAGAACGGTGTGAATGGACGGAATCGCGGTCGGCTTCGTTGGGCATCTGTATTGGGGGGAGGGTCTGGATAGCGGGCAAAGAGAGAGGCGTCGAGCTTGGAGTCGGAGTGGACATGGCGAGTTCAGAAGACGATCATCGGTAGCAACAAGCGTCTTTGTCGTTGCGCGGGGAAAACAAAACGCCCCGCTTTCAACGCTGTTCTGGACAACGAAGACGGGAGTGTACAGCCAACTTTTTTAATTATGGGAACATGGCAGACGCCCAACACCAATCCCCTCCTTCAACTCCCGATAGTAGCTCAGCAGCCGCTCTCATGTCCCCCAGCAACCCCAGAGTGCTGCTCGTCGTCGGTATCCTTCCCTCTCTGTCCCCCAAGCCCACTCATCTTACTGTCAGAACGACGATGGACCACCAGGTGCAGAATCACCTTACATCTTTGGGCTTTATCAGCACCTCACCAACCATCTCAGTAAGTACTTCCCCAGGCTGGCATCCATGACAACCTCTTATGTCACTCTGCCACAATCACCTTAGAATGGAACGTAAGAGTTGTCATACCAAGCTCCCAGAAGTCTTGGATTGGTCAGTTTGACGTGGCTTTGATCCTTGAGTGCCATCATAATATCGACGTTGAGCATACAGGGAAAGCATACCACATCGCCGAAATTACCCGAGGGAGATATTTCTATCCAAGGAAGCCAGGTCAATTCGTCCTGTGATCCCAACCTGCCACTCATCCTTCTGCAGATGGCGCACAAGGTGAAACATCAGATACCCCCAGAGAGTTAAAGGAACAAGAGATCGCAGAATGGATTCTGTTGGACGGTGTGCGGCCTCAAGTCGACCCATCCTGTATCCATCAAACTTACGTCGCGCAACGATTCAGACTCCTGCGACGTGTGCAAATGTTGCTCTTCACAATTTATACCCTGGAGAAATCGATCTTGTCGTATGTGCCTGCCCACCATACCCACCATGCTTGACCATCAACGCTAGCCAGATTTCAGGACCAAACTTTGGAAGAAACACATCAGGTTGGCAATGGTGGCCGTATCGTTCGAATTGGTCTCACCTTATTTCAGACGCGCTTTCCCTCTCATCAGGTACTATCGGTGCAGCAATGTCTGCTGCACTTTCCCGCACACATGCCATTGCGATCTCGTATGGCAACGTGCTCCGTCCCACACCCCTCAGCCTGCATGAGCCTGCGCACAACCTCTCCGTTCGGATCGTGGAATATTTATGGACAAATTGGGGAAAGAATCCAGATGGAATGCGTGACGGCGAGGTCGACCTGTACAATGTGAACCTTCCTATGATCCACAAACTCGCAGACCCTGGAGGTTTACAAGTGTATTGGACACGTATCTGGCGTAACTCATATGGCCGCCTTTTCAAACATGTTCCAGCGGTTCACAGCTGCCAGAGGGAAATACCTCCAAACAACGCCGACTCTCAGAGTGGAATCATCCCAAGTGCAGCTCAGGCTGAGACTTGCCTTGCATTCAAATTCGCTCCTGACATGCAGCATCTTATCAATCCGGATTTGTCGATCTTACCCATAGGGACAGATGGCTGGGCATTTGGAATGGGACACGCCAGCATTACCCCCATGAGGTCTGGCTTTGCTGAGGCCGATATCCCGGGCACAGATGACCCACGAGTGGTGAAGCTGTAGTGCAGGCGCCCTCTATCGAGAAATATAAGAATGGGGTATGACAGAATACATGCTGTCTATCCGGTGTCGTCGTCATAAAATAATGAATGCCTATGTCCACTTGGTCATGATTATTTGCTTGGGACCTATAGCAAAGATAGGATAATTTGTGTGGTAGCTACTGCTGCTGCAACAAGCAGAGTCGGCAGCAGACCAATGATGCATCGTGACGCCGAGTTCGAGGAACTAGCGGACAAAGTCGCTGCCCTGTAGACTTTAAGGGAATTGATGATCCACGACGCATTCTGAAGACGGATTTTCAGAGTGAGGGACACGAGCGCAAGTACAACGGTTACCACGAAATTTGCTGGGTCCATCAATATGTTGGTACATGTTCCAGGGCATCCAGAAGTGGAATAGGTGTTGCCGGCCCAGTCACCTTGTTTAGACAAATCAAATATGGAACCACCTCATATGTTCTGAATTCTCACCACAAAACGTGATATCTGGAGGTAAAGTGAGCTTGAGGGGATGAACGAGTCTGGAGGACATACCAAAAATGATCGAGTGGTTAACGAAGTAGTGCGAAATGTTGCAATTCGTTGGAGCGAGTGCTGCGACAGGTTCCCCCCAGCTTGACGGATCTGGTAAACCCTGAATGATGTCTTGGGGAATTGCAGCGCGATAGAATGACCCTGAATTATGGTCAGGCACCAACGGAACGTATGAACTGTTGCCGACTGACAAATTGCAATTCCGCTTGTGTCCCATTTCATCGCAAACACGCCACCACCTTGCGAATCAAAATATGAACCGTAGGACGCTCTGCTCCATTCCGTGATTCCGCATCCCGCATTATTGTTCATTAGCGCATTGCACTGCAAGTCGTCTACGCCATTAGTTTGCTGCGTAATATTAGTGCATCTAGTCGACCAGTTCTCGCCGCTATCACCTACAACGATTGTACCCGTGAAATTAGTCGTGGCCGTCAGATTGCACCCTTCATGCAGCTTAGCAAAGCTCAGACAAGTTTCGCTGGACGTACCTGGGGCAGTATGCCATGTAACTTGGTTATGTTCATTGTCATGTACCCCTTCGATAATGTCTATTTCGCCGTTCTTCAGCAGAGTTAAGAGTATCTCTCCAGACGGCCAGCAGACATACCCAGGGCCAAGTGCCATCTCCCAAGGTCCTGATAACAGTACGATGTCAGGAGGGTTTATATCAAGAATGCTTCGTTGAATACCAAAACGCGGGCCAAACACCTACAACACAGGTTGGAGAAAGGATCATAAACTGGAGGAAATAACGGACCACATCCCCAAGGTGCCATATCAAGGTCCAACACGAAAAGACCGGTGCTATACATAGCTTGGCTAGATATGCGAACACTGGGATAATTCATTGAGCATATTTATCCGAGTTTTTATGAAGAATTACCTGCTACGGTTGACACCTTCCGCCAGCCAGGTTGTATTATCGCCTTTCATGACAACTTTGTTGTCGGATGTCACATATGCCAGACCATTGGTGAACGCTGCCTGTTGATTGACGAAGCTGGGAGAAGGTTTAGTCGATATCAGCCAACAGCTATTCAGGCTCACGTCACTAGTCCACTGGCGGGTCGGGGGTTAGTGCCAAAGAATTCACGAAAAAGGTTGCACGAACTTGGTGGGATCCGGACCGGTGTAAAAGTTAAAGGTACTTGGGAAGAGAATTCCATCAGCACAGGACAACTCGATCGAGAAGTATACGTCTACACACTCGAAAAAACTCTGACCTTCATATGTGTCTTCAATCACCCACAATGTCGTGTTCTGAACAGTAGCGCGCTTCGAAACGTGGATATGAGGTTGTCTACCGATATTGGATGAACGAGGAAAGAGTAACTGCATGAGACCCGCATGCGCCGGTGAAGCCGTGGACAAGGTATGTAAGAGCAAAGGGAACAATGGTCCTTTCACCCTGGAGTACCCCATATCGTGGTGAATTCCCAGAGTGCGTTGTCGGCGTCCGCTCTCTTGTACTACCTAGGTGTAGTCTCAGATCCGAACGACACCGCAGCGGCACAGCCACGTATCGTAATTGATGCACACGCGACGAACACGAGGCCACCGAACTCCACACGAACATTTCGGGACGCCGACTTTTCTCACACTTTTGTCAAGTAATTTCTGTTCGTTCCAGAGCTCATATAGATATCCAGGTGGAAACACATGTTTTTTTTTCGGAATCGCGAAGACATACAGCCATATCAAACATGGATGTAAAATGCAGCGTAACATGATGAGAGCGATGGCGCATGCAATCAGCGGTAGCGACGAAGACTGAGGGTATTGTGCCTCTTCCAAGTCGAGCGGGCTGGCGTATGGTTGAAACGATGACCTTTGCCCAGTCCACGGTTCTGCATAAAGAACGACATGAGTCAACGGAGCCCGAAATAGAGGCCAGGAACAGACCTGTTTCCCAATGCTAGTGAGTCCACGAGCCTCGCGGCGCTTGTGCACCGGTTTCGTGATCCAGTTGATGCGGGGGTCCCGGCGAATCTAAGCCCAAAGATGAGTGTGGTACCGGGGAGGATAGCATGATATCTTACCGCCTTGTGATTGGGATCTACAAGAATAACCTCGTAGTACTTGTAAACACCATCTTGATTGATCCAATATGAATTCAAAACGCGCAAGTTGCCACAACGGCGACCAACACGTTCCTCTGCGACGCTCCTCAAACCCCGCTGGAATTTGAGCTGGTTGACACCCTGGCGAACAGGCTTGCCATAGGTGGCACCTAATAACCGTCGTGAGGCTACAAACACGCGGAGGGCCATGAAGCATACCCTTTGGCACAGGCTTCTTGCGGTTACCCCGCCTGACTCGCACACGGTAGATAACATAGCCTTGCTTCGCTTTGTAGCCCAGTCGGCGCGCTTTGTCTGGACGAGATGGACGGGATGCTCGGTGGATGACGTTCAACTGACGGTACTCCCAGCAACTGTGTCAAATCGCGGTGAATGGTTGAACCAGAGTGTTTTGTCAAACCCACCGAACACGAAGGAGAAATCGCAGTACATCAGACTGCTTTTTTTTGTACAATTCGCTGATATACTTGTATGCACCCATCGTGAGGCTGGGAAACGAAAACAGTAGTCAGAATAACAGCTGAGGACCTCAGGCATCGGAGAGAATGCAGCTACATCCACCCATGTTCTCAGAGATCTGGGGCCCACCTCAAAGAATAATGGGCTTCAAGCATGCACACAACGATCGGATGTTGACTGGACAGATAAAACGCACCTGTTGAGTGGGTCTTGACACGATGGCAGCGGTGATCACCAGGCTTGGATGGAGGACAGAGACCGTCGGAAATCGCCGTGTGTGGCGGGAGTCGCCGAATGCTAAATCTGTTACAAGACAAGACTTGGAGAGCAACAATAAACAAGAAACCTCAAGTTGTTATTATTCTTCTGTCGTCAGGGCTCCCGCCACTGCTACTTAAGAGTCTGCAGATTGTGGATCAATATACGTCGCAACCACCTCCTACGCTCTTTTTCTCCCCCCGTAACGTTCTGCACGTAAACTCGATATGGCCTGGTGGGGTGTTGATGACCTTCGTGGCTACATGAAAGATGCAGTACTCCCTGAACTAAAATACGGAGGCCAGGATCTAGTCTGCCCACCTTCTGGCCACAAAAGCCATCGCAACACGCTCTCCACTCGGTTTAGGAAAGAAAGACACCTTACGTCGATCCATAGTTTAGACGACTCTTTCGATAACCTGGTCAACAATTGTCAGCCTCGACATGATGTACTCAGCATGCGATGTTTAATGATTTTGATTTTAGGGATCACGGCGAACGTACCGGATACATCCCTAGGCCTGAGCTTAAGAGACCAAGACGAGCGAACTGGAGAGGTCTTGACTGTGCCCTCAGCTCGGAAGTTCAGAATAAGTTCGACCCTACCTGCACCAGTAACAGAGTTCAATCGGTATGTTGTTCTGTTCCCATCCTCATGCCCGTAGGATGATTCGCTGAAATCCTCGTTTAGATTGTGGGCTTGGATTGATCATTTCCCCCTGAGGACTGTCCAGCGTATACTACATATTCTTTACCCTCAAAGCAGGGACTGGGGTTTCGTGCCAGAAACACAACAACATTATGACGATCACCTCTTCAAGGAGTTTTACTTTACTCACACAGACTGCCCACCAAGTGCGGAGATTGCTTCAAACTCTGTTCTTGTTGCTTGCCAACCCCCATGGGTACTCTCCAACGAAGATATGTGGCAATTCGCCGAATTGCAATCTGTAGGTTGTGACTGTCATATCGCAGCACGAGAGACTGATTACTTAGTTGCCGGCTGGTAACACCCGCTTGCGAGGGAAGGAGCGCCTTTGGTGCAAGGTTCATAAATTAACCTTGATTGCTGGCGAAGCTCATTCGTCCTAGCTTTGGGACTTGTGTGTCCGCAAACAGTGTTTCCATTTTATTGTAACCTCCTATCAACAATGGGTGTTCGGTGTCTTTTCTGATGGTAATGTACGCAAATTTATATCGGCTTCTTTACCAAGATAATCGCTAGGATGGACGCATGCTTATATTTCCCCGCCGGTCGATGCGCGAGCAAGGCAGCCTACTGTCATGCACGCTATCCTATATTGGCTTGCCTCTGCACTTGATATTGAGGATGGCTATTTGCCCCCAAGCGTAAGTGGGTTCAATTTCTGATCGAAGAGAGCGTTCTCTTATTGATTCTTCTTGAAACTAGCTTCCAGAGCCAGTTGAATATGTGATGGGCCAGTTTGACATACCACCCTCCGAAACCTGCGGTCTGGATACCGTCCAGGAATCCTTGTCGAGTTGGGCAGGCCAGAGCGATGGTAAATTCGCTTCAGATCAGTACATCGTTCGACTGATTTTCATTACAGATGTTTCACCATCCGCCCGTGCAGACCCTTGCGCTCCATTAGGCGTATCTGAGAAAGACGATGAAGAGGGTCCATCATCTGAACCGTACATCAAACCAAGGGACCCAGCCGAAACTCGGCAAATGGTTGAACAATGGCGCGCGACATTACCGATTACACATGTTGCTCGAATGAAGGGAGGAACAGATATACAAGCGCCTTACAAGCCACTTGCCATGGTAAACGATGACCCGATGTCCCCATTGTCAGTCGATCTATTTATGGATGCTGCCTCTACTACGGTATCCTCGGATTGTACGGAAGTTGGGAATAACAAGGGTCACTGGCTAGTGAGTATTAAACGAAGATGACACAATGAATACCACATGTGTCTTCCATCCAACCGAGAGTATGTAAAATGCTGTGAACCCAACTGAGCGTGTTATGATCCCCGCAAACCTCGATCTTCCACTGAGCGTAATCTCAACCACGCAGTACTCAGGAATAGAACCCAGGCGGCGCAGATGAGCAAGGCTGAGAGCCAAGTGTAGAGGCGGCCTCGACGCTTCTCGGACGACCTGCAAACATCAAGTGCAGGATCCCAGGTGATGCTTTCGCTGTCCGAGCGAGGCAGAAATGGCGTCCGCTCAACCGGTGGAGCAGCATGAATGGCCTCTGGATTGCTATGCATACAGGCATGGGAGCTGGGGCCAGAAGTAAAAAGTAGGTCCCCTGGGCAGTAAGGATGTGGGTCTCTTCCCCTTCGATGTTCATCGAGGCGAGTCATGGCCCAGAGACTGATCAGCTGTAAGACGTTGAAAAACATAAATGCGTAGAGGAGATGCTGGGTGGGAGTGGCATCGTCTCGCTTGGGCTGCTTTGATTCGTATCCGGGAACATGGTTGTCCAGCCAAATTCCAGCAAGTGTTTGGAATATAGTAGATCCAGTGTGTTCCAGCTGTCCAGGGAGCTCAGATGATTGTTCGAATCTAACCCGCGCCTAGCCACACTTACAGCTTTGTGTACGCCGAGGGTCGTAGAAACATATTTTAGGGGGACGATGTTCGGTACAATGACCACCAATAAGACTACTAGAGGGTCAGCATGGCACAGTGTAGAAGCACGGAACTTACGCGGGGAAAATCCAAAGCCACCAGCAAATGAGATGATTCCAGGTAAGGGATTTCTTGTCCATTGTGGTGGTGCTGCCAACCACACATAACAGAACAAGGTCAGAAGAGAAGAAAGCATGAACAACTGTACTGTGGCTCTCGGGTTGTTGAGGCGGTCTACCAAGTATCCACTCTAGCTCTTACAGTTCAGTTGTATTCCGAATTTGTTGGTGAGCAACTCACAGCAGGATACAAGATTATGCTGCCAGCAAGGAGATATGATGCCTGCATGCTAGCAGTTGCTTCGCTCAAATTGTAACGCTTCTCAAGCAGGTTCCTGAAAGCGGGTGAGTAATCACAGCGGAGAGCGCTCAAAGCCCCTACGCGGCTAGATGAGTGAACGGCGACCACACCACTCCGCACAGCACGTTCAGGCCGATATATCTAGAGACAAGTCAATAGAGGTGCGAGGCAAGAATGAATGAACTCACGCCCAGAACACGTCACCGAGCAGCGGCACCTCCTTCAGGCTTACGCGGCGTTTTTTGGCCACCCTTTCGAGAGCCATTGCTTCGGGGATGCTGTAAATAGCGCGTCGCCGGGCCTCATGCTGGGCCTCAGAAGCTTCAAGAGTTATTCCGGATCCTGTGATGAGCCAGCGGGATGCAAACATGTAGACGAGATTGATGACGAAAGAGAAGCCTGCCAATACCGCGGAAACATAAAATGGCGCGTGGCGTCCAAAGGCGACGGAGAGCGGATAAGATGTACGGGCTGAGAGGAATGATGCAAATTTTCCGGCAATAAGACCCATGGCCATTGACGTGCCTAGTCCATGCGAGTAAAAGAATCTCACGATGATGGATTCTTGAACAACTGCAAGCGGACTCAAACCAAGACCATAGATGAATAGACCGAGAGTCATAAGACGGACACTTTGGTGTGTCTCTCCAATGAGAAGGAGCATCTGACCTTTGTTGATTGTGAGACAGGCATAGCTCAGTGCGGCTTGAGGCTTACCAAGGAAAACCAGCCCAGTCGCGAAAATGCTAGCAAGCGTGGTGCCGAATTTGCTGGCCAATACTCCCCCAACGAGGGGAGTCCACGTACCGTTTAGGCTATAGGCGGATATCAAGAGGCTGAATTCGGTGTGGGAGGTCCCAAGCTCTCGGGACAGCCGGGACTTAAGAGGCGCAAGGGTGTACGACGCACTGCTGGGATGTCAGCTCGAAACTTTCACAAAAAAAGGTGCTATACTAATGGCTTCCAATGCTCAAAGAACAAGCACACAGGAGTGCAAGAGTGCGTACGAATATTGCTCTGGCTGGCGATATCACTTGGTCGCCAAGCGTGGAACTAGTGATGGTATGTTCCGCAGCAGGACCGTGAAGTTGGTCGCTGGTTGTAATGCCGTCTCCGACAGGCAACGGATCCTGCGTCAGTTCCCTGGGATTTCCGATTGTACCCGTGGAATATTCTGGCGAGAATGACCCATGCAACTGTACCGTCATCGAATGCATGGTGTCTTATCTGATAAAAAATGTGGCGGTCCAAAAATGGGAGGGCAGTAAGTCATCATCTGAGTTTGAAACACTAGTCTGAGTTTAAAAATCACTACTGCGAGTACATTCAAGCAGATCGCTTGCCAGTAACGAATGAATGACTAATCCATGTTACCCATGAACGTCCCTCTAACCATAATATCCCCCTCCAGTCGCTACACATAGAAGCTAGAATGCTGAGGTTACAGTCATTTTCGTATGTCGAATTATACCAGCCTGCGAGATTCACTCACGTAGCTCCGCTTGCTTGTCCGCAGCCACATGCACGTCGCTAGCAGTGTCAGGGCACACAACCCGAATTCCATCCACCCTACAGCCTCCACGGTGAGGGTTTCTCTGCAACTGCTGACACTGCTCAGATCTTGTGGCTGAGAGCATGGCGAGCTTGGGTTCACGAACCCGGAGGATGTTGATATCCAGTTGCAGTCGCCTCCAGCTCGTGTGCCATGCACCATGCCTGCGGCAACTCCCTGTTGGAAAGCGGTCCCATAAATAATGATAGTCAATGTGATACTAGTGAGCGCACTTGCCCAGAGCACTGTGGTGATAACTAGCCAAATGATGGAGCTTGCTATGCTGGCGAGGAAGTGCACGGCACCGTCCACAATCCAGAGCAGGTAAGCGGTCCCAAATATTGTCGTCCAGACAGCATTGAACTCGAAAAGAATTAGCCTGTTCTAGACCATCAGCGACGTTCACAACCCTACTCGGGGGCACGCACAACGAATGATACCGACCGCTAGGCCAGTTATGATTCTCGTTTCCCGCACTGATCAGGTAGGCCGTGAGCCCTAGCTCGGCCATCGCACAAATCGTGATGAGGACGAAAAGGAATGGGTGGTAATGGGTCTTGATGTATGGCATCTGTCAAAATCTTCCGGAAATTCGGAATGGCTCTGTGTTAATAGCTATGAGAAGACGAGACGAAAGTGGGACCCGGGCTATTGAACTGCAAGGCCTTGCACGTCGTGGTCCGGTCGTGACGCCCATGCGAAAAACACGAGGTGGTCACCCGGAAACCATGGTTCACTGTACATGTGTACCATGAGTGTAGACCAGGTGACTAAGACCTCTTTCACGTTAGATCTAGACTAGCTGCTACGACATGTGTATTCAACGTGTGTGCCAATCGACCAAGCGGTACGCGCCATCATGCTCAACCACACTGCTTATCATAATCGAAGGCGATTCATGCCATCATCATTCATTGCCACAAGTATTACATTCCAATGCAAGTTTCGCGAGGTTGATGGCACCTTCTTGCGTTTTATTTCCTGTCATACGAAGATCAGATACGCGAGGGAAATATAGCCAAACCCGAGATCTTGCCTCCTATAAATCCTGATGCGTGCACAAAGATACAACCATCGATTCCAGTTATCCTAGATAAATTGTCATCACGATAACCCCTCCATCCCTCGGGAAGTGCCTTGCGGCTCGCGAAGCTACCGGGGGATATGGGGACGGCTTGAACGCGCCAATTCGAACTGGTTTCGTCAGGATAAGTGACATATAATGGAAGACGATCTCCGGTAATTCCTTGCTCTGCTTCAAGGTCGAAGAGATGCTCCTGTGTCATGTATGAAACCAAATCCGAACACATGCAATGTGAAGCCTACCTTCCACGGAACAAAGCGTTGAAACAGAATGATCCTACCATTCGGATCCTGAGCGAACCGTTTGGACAGCGCAGAGTGGACTATATCACGCGCAGGTAGCCAAGCATCCGCGTAATACCTCAGTCTACCGAGAAATTCCTCGCCAGCGAGTCGCGAGGCGTCTGCGAAACGTGACTTGGAAACAATCAAGAAAGAGACCGAGAGGATGTGCTTGCACATACATCGAGAATTTGAGGATTGATCGATTCATTCCATGCAGGATTGAGCCAACCAACCCTGCTTGATAGATCGGTCTGAGAGCGGTACTTTGGTTGTTCTTGAGAGGAATACTGTGATATGCCATTGTCAACGGCATCTATAGCCTCGATAAACTCCTGCCAGGGCGTCGGTATCGGTCACCAAACAGACGGTGGCAAGACAAATTTCACCTTATACACTTTCAACCAAAGTACGTGGACCTTGGGATGATCAGGCTTGAGATCAATTTGAGTGGCGATAATTTCCTTTCCAAAATGTCTACTCGAACGATTCAGCCATGCAGTTGCCTCACGAAGACCTTCTACATACTTGTAAACGAGGCCAGCAGATGACAGCTTGGTCGTGAATCCATGATCGAACATTCCTTCGAAACCCTTCTGGTGGTGGTCAAAACGCTGCTTGCTTTCGTCATATACCGCACCGACGTCAACAACGATGTCGCATGCATCTAGAATGACAGGGTCCCTGCTACGCTTTACATCTACGAGCTTTTTTAGAATAACGAAGCGAAAACGTTTCCTGTACGCATTACCTGCAGCACGATATGTTTCTGTGAGGCGCAAGAGAAACACAGCCAACGCTTCATCACAGTGAAATGCCCCGTCGTGTGTTCCTATTGTCTGCAGCGACTTTAATGAGCCTGACGTGCAGCAAAGATATGGTAGTGTCACTAAACCTTGACATCCGTCCTCTGCCTCTTTACAGCCGGTTCCGCCTGAGACATGCGTGGCTGAGCGTGTACAAACCGATGAGGTGTTGAATAGCGTTGGACACTTTTGAAAGAGACAAGCGGTCGCAAAATCGGATCCAATCCGGCCCGCATCCTTTCAAGCAAGACTCTGATCAACTTGGACGACCATCCGGCTACCAGTCGTTGAAATATCCCAAAGTTAAATAATAGTTCTACGAGATGCTGTGCTCTAGTGTACACCAACTATTATTCATTGAGTTGAATGGTCGTGACTGCGAGCGAAAAGTCCAGTAGGGTAACGGATAAAGTGTCAATGAAAGGGTGTAGGCAATATGTTAGATTGACATGAGTGTCTGCAAACGTAGCACGGTCCAACAGAAAAAGGGAACTCCGGCTCCGGAAGGTCCCAGACTATCGCTCACAATGTTCGGACGAAGCACAGAGCAAACTGGAATCAAACAAGGATCAAAGCCCCTCCGACGGCGAACCCAACCAGCCCCAGCAGCCCAGCATTCCGAATCGCTGCCGCGCCGGCGATATAGCCATCCGGTGGACCGTAAATGCCACCGGACGCGGATGTTCCTGGACTTGGCGCGCCACCGTTGGGACCACCACCGTTTGCACCAGCGACGGTAGAAGGGGCGGTTGGATAGATGGACGTCGTATTTGCGGTGGTAGTTGCGTTTCCGGCCGCACTACCAGTCGCTGAGACTGAGCTATTGCCTGATCCCGTGGTGGACCCACTCGCGGAGGCGGACTGACTGGATGTACTCGGGGCGGAAGTGATGGTAGATTGCGAGCTGTTACTAAAACACGATTAGGATGGGCATTTCTGACAAGGCTGGTGAAGCGGATACTTGCGAAGACTGGATGGAAAAAGGTGAGTGAAAGGGAATCATGGAGGACAGAAAAGAAGTACCTGAGCAGCAGAAAGGATTGGCAGTGCCAGAGAGGCAAGCAGGAGAGAGACTCGCATGATGGGTGTGCAAGTGTGAGGCAGCCGCTGTGCTTGTGCGGGCAGTGAGAGAGTGGGATAAAATAATGAGGTCATGGGGGGTGTCATATCGCATCGCAGGGGGGTGTCGTAGTCAGCCCCAAATGCCGAGGACGTGCTCAAATCGATCATCCTCTCTCATTAACCATCATGTACCCTCTCCCCGTGCACACTGTCCACCTCGTCCTCCGATACATTTCCCCTCTCTCCGATCCCATCCCCCCACATCTCATCTCCTCCCCTCTTCGCCAGCGACACAGCTTCCTCCAAATATCTCCCTCCTCCCGTCTCGAGTATCTGTGCTGGCCGTCCTCTGACAACGCCAAAACCATAAACATTCTGGACCGCTTACCTCTCCCGCTCGATCTGGCCAGTTACTCAACACGTTATACGTCAGACTCCGAATCTACCTTCGCACACGTGCGGGTATCCTTGGGTGCACAAGGATTGCGAATGCTCTTCCTTTGGGATGACACCCATGGTTGGAGGTACCACGACCTCAGGCTGATGCCGTTCCCGCCTTTTTCGTTCTCATCTCCTCAAGAGTCGCTTGATAGCAACGCTACGTGTAGGCCAGACTCTTCGCGGCTTCCGTCCTTCGATCTCGTTTCCGAGGCCGATCATGTCGGCGGTGGCGGCGACTCCTATTGGGATGCCTATGGGGCGGCAGGACACGATCAAACTTCCCCTTTACCACTCAGAAGTGACCCAATGCCTGATGCTGCCGATGGGGAAGACGCATATTGGGCACAATATGCTTCTGTGCAAGGTTACTATTTCCGTTATAATGCCCCTTGATAAGTTCCCAGCCTAACCGTTCGGTCTTTCCAGGTTCCGCTGATTCCACCGTTCCCTCCCCCCTACCGATCAACCGCAAACCCCGGCTCGTAGATTCCCATGAATCAGGGCCTCCCTTCCCACCCCAAAGTAATCAAGTCATTAACGTCCCGGTTGATGCAATCCGTTCTCGCCCTCTTGCTCCCACGTTAGGACCCCCATCTCCGAACCTGCTCGCGCATCTCCTCAGCACCATATCTGCCAGGAAGGAGTCTTCTATCATTGATGACCCATATTCATCGCCATCGACATCGACATGTAGCACAAACCCTTCGACGGGACAAACCATCACAGATTCTGAATTGGTTACACCACCATTCCCCAACGAATATCTGGGGGCGTCAGTGGCCTCCCCCGACGTGATCGAAGTCGGCGGAATTCCACTTTCTGAATGCTATCCGTGTCCTCTTGGCTGTGCAGAGCATAAAGCGCTCACAGATAGTATCAGAGGGCTTTACTGTCTTTGGAAGGCCGGCAGAAAAGAGGAACTGGGCGAGAGAGACAAAAGTGTGTTTTTGCGGATTGTTCAGGCGGCTATCGTGTACGAATAGGGGGGACTGAATACTTATGATGACTTTATGCCATCGATACACAAAGATCGAGTTCAAAGCATTCCCCTTGCGGGCAATGAAAGTTAAAACATCGTGTCTAAAGAACGAGCGATGGATCCAGCAGCAAACCAACCTCCAGCAACGCAAAATTGATTTGCGCAATAACTTGTGGATCCTGAGGTAGAGAAGTAGGAATAGCAGACACGCTTGTTGTTGGTGTCGAAGACGAAACGACAGTGGTCACCGAAAAAGCCGTGGACGTGGTTGACGAGGCTATCGATGGTGAGGTAGTGGTGGCAGCCACGGTAGTAGTTGAGGTGGGAGTGTAAGTGGTAATTGGTGGTGGAGCCGAGCTTGAGGTGGTCGTGCCGCTATTATAGCTCCAGGATCCGTAAACCTCCCCCACGCTGAGCGGTGCAAAGTATTCGAAAAGAGCTTGGCTCAGGTCTAGGCCGCCGTTCGAACAGGTAGGACACTGACAGTGAATTATATGAATGAGGCGTGCCAGGTTGGCAAAATCAACAAAACCTGCCTCATCCGTTATCTGAGCTTGTGCCGTCTTCCCGCCGACGGTGATTGAAATCATCTCAAAGCAATGGGCACCATTATCATATTCCTGCCCAGGTAAGCATCATAGATCGTCCAAAACGCTGTCTACACTTACACCAGAATTCAACGCAACGATCTGAACAGAGTGGGTGGGCAATCGGACGCGAAAACGTAACACGACAACAACACGTACGAAATCATTGGGACCATTCGTAGCACCACACGAACCTCTGAAGATGGACAATATATTAGGTCTTTGCATCAAGGGCGTTGTGCAGACTTACACTCCGTCGATGAAGTACGTGAAAGCAACATTCGCATCTCTTTTGTACTTAGCATCGAGCGTACTGGAGAAGTTACGGAGGTGCCGATGTCGTACTCCATGCCTGGATGAGAGCTGAGCTTGACTAGGAGAGCACGAAAGTAGAAAAACACATGAAAGGAGTGACTGGACATGAAATGAACGCATATTACAGCGCGCAAGCTACCGCTGGATGGAATATGGGGTCAAAGAAGTGGTTCAGTACTAAAGAGTCGTGGCCAAACAGACTACTTTTTCCTGTCACCGCGGTGGCGGCGCGCGCCGATGTTCTCACACTGACACCTTTGACATCGGATCGGTGATGACACACTTTCCACTGTCGGCAAGAAAGGTGTACAACGGTATTGGCTGACCACAAACTAAACCGTGTTGGCGAGAAGGAAAGAAAAACGGCAGAGGATTTCAATTGAAATTTCGACTAAGAACCGGCAGGTCACGATATACAAGACTTGCGGCTGAGCCTGAGGCCCACTCCGATATGACTCGAGTGGTGCTCACGGAAAAGAGCATCACATGTCGTCATGCAATGCATCATTCTGCAAACGGATCAGGTGCTAGCATTCGGACTGTATTTTCCGTGGCAGGTGTCTCCGCTTTTCACGGAGTTCGGTCGACCCGTGCAACTGAGGCAATGGCGAAAACCAGTGTGCTTGTGACGAATCTGAGAAATCATCATTCTTAGGTGGCAAGATACAACTCCTTGCCAGTTTTCACGAGTAGGAGCTCATGGCGAAAATGAGAAACCCAGTACAGCAGCATGACTGGGCATATTTAATGCCACGCAATAGCGATGGGCATGCTTACGGTTCGGTTGGTGAGACTGACAACCTTTATGGTATATATTGACGCAGCTGGAGTGTCTGGACCAAGTCCGTGTTACAACTCAGACAATCAAGATCAACAGAAAGGTATCTTATCAAGTCCAAAGGGGAATAGTTGCTAACGCAAAGTCCCCTCGACAATGAAAGCACAAAAGGATTTCAGCGTGAGATGAGAATCACTACTTGATCTTCTTGAGCTGCAGCGACTGTTAATACCGAACTCGAGACATAAGTGGAATCTCACCCTCTCAGTCTGTCTGAAGACACCATTGTCAAGAATCGTAGCTTTGTCCGCAATGACATCAAGGCGTTTGTTCTGTGTGTCAAGTTCCTGTCCCATGGCTGTCCCGAGGGCTTTCAGGCTCTTTGTGATTCTGGAGATCTCGTCGAGGTTGTCGTCCAGTTCATCCTCAAGTTCATCATCAGACGCTCCCGCTTCGAACTGATAACGCTTCCGTTGTTCCTTTCTTGCTGCGAGGTGTTCCGGGGACTTGGCGCCGCGCAGCCCGCCCACCTCATTCTGAATTCCCACCCCGTCGCCTTGCTGACCGTAGGTAGTCGCCTGACCAAGACGATTCTGGGTGTCCCTGATGTCCATCATTGCCTTCTCTCGTTCACGCCTTTCGTCCTCGTAGCGTTGCTGTATTTTAGCCTCCTGAGCAGCGCGCTTGGCATCCTTGTTGAAAGTTATCGCTGGGCGAAAAATTGATCTATTCAGTTTCTTAAGTTCATCAATTTGATCTCCTGCCCTCAAGGTATGAGTCTTGGACACGTCGAGGTGGCGTTCAGTATTCGCCAGTTTCTCTGTAAAGACGTGGTTATGAACTGAATTTCATTGTTTCAAAAACGACTGGTCGCACCAGATTGGTCCGCAAGCTGGCCCAAAGTGCCCCTACCAGTTTCTTCGGCCTCCCGAGCCATCCGAAGTGCGTTTCTGGTAGAGGTAACACTCTCCTGTTTGAGGAATCTCGTCTGTTGTTTAATACCCTCTACATCTTCGTCGTTCTCCTCTCCGGGAGGAGGCTCTCTCCCGATCCCAGGGCCATCGAAGAAACGACCAGAGCCCGCGTTTTCCGGATTGTATCCAGCAAACAACTCCCCTCGCGCTCGGTCCAGCTGGGCCTGAGCATCGCTGGGGTCGGACTTGGCCACAGGCAAATCATAGTCGTCAACAGCACCTTGAGATTTTGACCTCCCCATGGTGTTGTACGGATCTACTCCATCTCTGCTGGGTACATACGTACTAACATTGGAGCGGTAGCTTGGGAGAGATGAGACGGTACGTGATGAACCCCGGGATGCACTAGACGGTGGTGCAAGCTCAGACTGAACAGGCGGGATGAGTGACTTGTCTGTGCGCTTCCAAAAAGACATGCTAGACAGTGTCGTTGGTAAGGATCGTGTTGGAAGAACAGAAGGCTGTGACTGAGACTTTGCCTTGCACAGCTCAAACATTAAAAAATCACGTGACACGGGTCGACCACGGAGCAGTGATTATTAGCCATGTACAGTACTGTCATCGTTGGAATCGCTTTCCTCTTCCTCGTCGCTGTATTCATCACATATGGAAGAGACTGGCATACCCTTTCCCACCAACCTTATCTTCTTGACAGACACTCGCTCGTGGAACCGCACTCTTGTTGACGACACACGTCTACCCTGAGTCCGGGGAGGCGGTTCAAAAAAGTCATTGTAAAAAAGTGCTGTTGGTGTTGTCATCGACGAGCTTAGCCACCTCCACTGATAATTACTCACCAGGGCCGTGATCATCATCCACACCAACGTCTGAATCATCGACGGAGCCAAAAAGATCAACCTCAGACCCATCTGAAAAATCCTCGTCCGTATCAATCCTTCGTTTCCTTTTCAATACCTTCCCTTCCACTTCGACCGTTTCCGTGTTGAAATCTGCAAGGTTGAAGAAGTCATCATCAAGGCCTGAGTGTCCCTCAGAATATGATCTCGATGGTTTCAACTTTTGCGCGTCACGAAGAACGGAGGTTGGGGAGCCAAGATCTTCATCATCTTCAGAACACTCTTCCCGAAGGTCAGCGTCGCTATCCGTTGATGAGCTGTCATTTCCTTCCCCACTACTGAGTTCCTCCCAGACATTCTCATCACCATCTATATCCACCTCTTCAGCATCGTCCTCGTCCTCACCTTGATCTTCGTCGCTATGATCTCCTTCCAAAATAGCTGTTTCATCCCCGCCCTTGTCCTGCAAAGCCTGCAGGTTCTCGCAGACGCGTGCTGCTCTTAGGTCCAGTTGCTGCCATATTTGATCGATGTTCATGCCCTCGATAAAGAGAGATGGGAGCGGTGTCTCTCGAATGTTAATTTTCTTTGAAAGTTTTTGCGTCGGACTTGCACTACGGCTTTTGGTGGGGGCGCTGCGTGCTCGGGATCTCGTCTGTGGTGGAGCCACATTAGTAAGCGTCGATAATAATGTTTCTAGATGAGGTTTGGAATGTTTTTCTGTCTCGAGGGCTGATTAGGATATTCATTAATCCCCGAGAAATATTCAAACAAATCTGTCTCACCCCAGTCGAAGATGTGTTTTGCCGCACATAGCGCAATGGAGCGAAGTTCGCTGCTAGTCCCTGCTAGACATTCTATATGAGAATCGATGAGGGTGGAAAGACGCCCCAATTCAGGTGGCACTGGTGGATTTGGTTTGTTCATATGGATTCAGACTGGGCATGAAGATTCGAAAAAGGGAGCGGATCATATTTGCCTTTATTTTGGCGACACTGACTTACTGACTTGTGTCACGACTTAATTTGATGCCTCTACGTTAGACCCGAAATACCTTCTGTGCTCGCGTCGCGGATCTGTTTGCCACCACTATGGATTTCATCATGACTATAGACTCTGATGACGAAAAACACGCGCGGAAACGCAACGGGGAACTCAAAAACGAAGAAGAAGAGTTTCGCATGGATGTTGCTTTTCACTTTGACATATCCGAGGATCCGTACGCAGAGCTCCTTCAATCCGATAGATTGGAAGATGTCGTGAAAAATATATCCAAACCCGTAAGCATTCCGCTTGATATTTCATTTGTCACAACTTTGCGTTACTGAACTATCCACAGGTACCAATTTCCGTAGATGAGATCATCCAAAGGCGGAAACTGAAGCAAGTCAGCGCGAAGCGCAAACGGAGCGACGAGGATGATGCCCAGGGAGAAAGTGGTCCAGGAAGCGACGGTTATGCTTCAAGTGAAGCTAGCATTGTTCAGCAAGCGGATGTATGCCACGATGGTGATGACGAGGACCCCTTAGCAACATCCGACGAGGACCATGAATTGGAGGAAGAAACCAGCGGCGCAGGGTACATTGACTCCTCGGATGGTTCGGAAGCCGAGACGCAGGCAGAGAAGGACCGCAAGGCTGCCTTCTTTACATCCGGAGTTAGCCAGGACGCCCATACCTCCTTTTTGACAATGAATCTGTCGCGTCCTATTCAAAAGGCGCTCAATGTCCTTGGATTCGTCACCCCTACCCCAATCCAGGCCGCAACGATTCCAGTCGCTCTTCTAGGCAAAGATATTGTTGCGAACGCTGTGACAGGATCGGGAAAGACAGCAGCGTTCATTATTCCTTTGCTCGAGCGTCTCCTGTATCGAGAGAAAGGGAAACATGCGGCCGCAACGCGATGCCTCATTCTCGTGCCCACGAGAGAACTAGCAGTGCAGTGCCTCGAAGTTAGCTCGAAGCTGGCCGCCTACACGGACATTAGGTGTTGTTTGGCAGCCGGTCAGTGAATATCGTTTTTGTGTTTAGGCCACGCTCATCGAGGTATCAGGTGGCTTATCCCTTAAGTCCCAGGAAGCAGCATTGCGAACATTCCCAGACATTGTGATCGCAACACCTGGCAGGCTCATTGATCATCTTCGCAATTCACCGTCATTCACGCTTGATGCACTTGATGTCCTTGTACTCGATGAAGCCGACCGCATGCTTTCGGAAGGTTTCGCCGATGAGCTAGGTGAAATCATCAAAGCTTGCCCCGTCTCGCGGCAGACAATGCTTTTTTCCGCTACTATGACGGACTCCATCGACGAGTTGGTCAAAATGTCGCTGGACAAGCCTGTCCGTTTGTTCGTCGATCCAAAGCATAGAACTGCCAAAAACCTCATCCAGGAGTTTGTGCGAGTTCGTGTTGAGAAGGAAGCGGAACGAACTGCCCTACTCGTAACTCTCTGTAAAAGATCATTCAAACAAGGTGTCATTGTTTTCTTCCGCAGTAAGAAACTCGCACACCAAATTCGTGTTGTTTTCGGTCTTCTCAGCATGAAGGCTGAGGAACTACATGGGGACCTTTCACAAGAACAGGTGAAGCAGTCATTCATCTTGCTTCCGGGGCGTTGACAAACATGCTCTTAGCGCCTCGAAGCACTCCGCCACTTCCGTGACGGACAGGTTAACTTCCTTATGGCGACAGACCTAGCCTCTCGTGGCCTCGACATCAAGGGCATCGAGACTGTGATTAATTATGATATGCCAAATCAATTAGCACAGTATCTTCACCGTGTTGGTCGAACAGCCAGGGCTGGGAAGTCTGGTCGGTGCGTATGGGCTTCTTCCGTTCCGGACATTTCTCTGAAATGAACAGTTCGCTAACCCTTGTTGGAGAGGGTGATCGTAAGATGCTCAAGGCTGTTATAAAGTACAGTAACGGGGAAGACAGCGTCAGACACAGAATCATTCCAGCGGACGTATTTAACCGGTGGGCGAAGAGAGTAGAAAACTTGAAATCGGAGGTGGCTTCGATCCTCCAGGAAGAGAAGGAAGAAAAGCAAGTACGTTCGCCTCTCGTGGTGTTCTTGTCAGCTTCTCACTTTAACATTTAGATACGACGGGCGGAGATGGAGCTGAACAAGAGTCAGAACATGATTGACTACGAAAGTGAAATTTTCTCTAGACCTGCAAGAACATGGTTCCAGACTGAGAAGGAGAGATCAAGGGCAGCAGGTTCGGCAGGTCGTCGTCCTGATGAAGTCGCACTAACTGTGGTCATTTCCTTCCTGTATACAGCCGTAAGTAGACTACATCACGAAGGGGGTGCTGCAACGTCTGGATCTTCGGAGAGGAAGGCTACATCGGAAGATATGCCTAATGTTTGTGCAAGTGATCAGATCGAAGTATGTGTATTGATTACTGGTGCTTGCAGTCGAAGAGAGACAGGTACGCAGGGTTGTCTCGCAGAACAAAACGACGTAAAATGGCCATGGAAATGGATAAAGAAATCGGAGACAATGCCGGCCTTAGTGCTGCCATCCGTTCAGCGAAGAAAGCTGCCCGACCAGGGAAGATTGGAAGGGCTATGGAAAAAGGACCCAGTCGACAGAAGCAGGGCCCAGGGCCGAAGACTAGACCTCGTGTGGTTAGCGCGTTTGAACAAGATTTATCCGTAAGAGAGGCGCACGGTGAGGGCATAAGAGCGAAAAAGGGTGACGCCATTAGCAGAACGGGAAAACTGAAGGACCGTAGGCGATAGCACATTTGATAGCGATTCAGACAACATCAGAATAAGATGCTGGTGTGTTTCGAATTTCGAGAGCGGTTTGTGAGATGTAGAATCGGTCGCCTGTGTAGGATTCCTGAAGTGGTCGGAAGCGTCGCTTCGCGTGGCACGAAGCCTCTATCGCGAAGGGTACTGTAATTAACTTCGAATGACTTCACGCGCAAGGGTTGTTTGCCAAAGTCCAAAGCAATTCTGCCAGGTTGTATTCATTGTGTTTCTCAATGGAAAGCAACGCATTCGCGTCTCTCGCCACTCTCCAGTTACCTTCCCCATGTCGGCTGCTCTCTGCAGCATGTTGCCCAGACAAGGATCTGATCGTTTTGATATCACGGCTCGGTGGACGTGACAAGTTGAGCCTTTGGAAACTACAGGGTCCAAAAAAATGGGAGGTGGATGTCGGGGAAGATGATGACGCCTCAGCCACGGTTTCTACTCTAGTCTGGAGTCCCAGCGGTGTGTTTTCATTTCTGTCCTCGCGTCTACTCTACTCCATGACCATACGGCAGGTCAGACAATAGCAGTAGTTCGCGACTCCACTCACATCATTCTTCATTCCGTTCAAGATGGGCGTGTCGAGCGTTGCTTGTCCATACCTTTCCGTCATAATGCTCCTCAAACCATTCAAGGCGCCGTCGGGGTTTGGTGGTTCGCTGGTCACCGCCCGTCCGCAAGCGGTGTCATCCCCGACACATTCAAGCGGAATGGGGTAAAGGTAAACTATTTCTAAAGGATTGTCGAAATACCTCAGTGCCGGCCTAGACTGGTTCAGCGCTGTCAATTCTTAAAATATTGCCTTTAATCGATCACCTCAAAGAAAACGATGAAGATATGACGTGGGTCAATCCGATCGATTTCAACACATTACTGACCCTTTGTCCAGGGCAACGGATCTATTTGCCTTTCAGGGTACCCAGACACGGATTGCCTCGCAGCGCTCGACCCCAGCGGTAATTAAGCAATGGCCAGCTTTAGTCTCATTCCTGGAGGATGGATCCATTGCTTCCTCAAGCCAAAGTCATGGCGCTCATGAGAAAATGGAAGAGTCAAAGCCTTTCGGACAGGCGCGAGAAGATGAAGACAGCCTACTCACTCTGGTTGATGAGCAGGGCGTTCTTCACTGTTTCTTAGATGGAAGCTACTTCCTTGGATCTGTGACTCTACCTGATGGATTGCCCTCCACTACATTGTTCAAACACCCCTGTAAACCACTTATTTTCCTCCACCCACAGTCTCTTGACTCAGACTTGCTGTCAACGAGAATGCAACCTCTCGTTATCGACATCCCACTTCTTGCGACTTCAAAAGTGCGCGACTTCGCGCGACTCTCGTCTGCCGCGCGCGAGTTGACATGGTATTTAATGCGCGTGGTCAGCGAGGTTCAAGAAAGTTGGTTTGGATCGGAATCGTTCACAGGGGCTAGGGATATCGGGATTAAGTGGGTGCAAGCTTTAGAGAGAAGGGTCAGGGAGCAATATGGTTGTAAGTGTTCCATTCCGTGTCATTGTTTCGGCGACATGCTCACGTTGGCACAGATCAGAACCCCAATGTCATCCTAGACCTCACCACCTTGCTTGTGGCAGGGTCTGGGTCAGAGGGGCTGGTAGATTTCATTACAAGCAGCGAACAGAACAGCGAACGAGTAGGCTTCCATCGGTCACTACTTCCTGATTTCACGCTCCTTTCAGAATCTTCAAAAATGGGATTCCTCGGTCACGGAATCACTAACAAAGATGCGCGACCATGCGACCTCACGCATCATTCCTGCATTCCAGAGGTTACACATCGTCCTGGATGAAGTTCTTGGATGGTCATACATGTGAGTACCCTCGAGCTCGTAGTGACGCAGGGGATTCAATTCCGAATAAGGCCACAGTTTGTACTGTTTGGCCTTGGCGCGAATTATGTGGATTCATGCTTGAAAATGGTTGAGCGCGGCATATTCATTTCCTCATGGTTGGCCGCCGAAGCGAGGAGAGAACTTGGGGCCTTTAAACAATTCTTGTCTTTCATTCGACATGGTCCGTACCACATGTTTACTCGTCTCCCAGTTGACCCCCTGTCTGAGATTCATTCAGAAACCATTGTCGCGAATCCGAGCGCGGAGTCACACACTAATCCAGATCATGACATCCTCGAAGTCAACGGCTACTTAATGTCCGGGCTCATGACCAGTAAGATTGACGAATGGTTTACGGGGTCACCCCCCCAATTCAATCCTGGAGATCTTTCATGCTTTCAACCGCCCCAAAGCTCCGGCAAGGCGCTTGACGAGGTGATAGAATTGGCTCGTGCCGCGTTGCAAGACCCATCACAAACATCGTGGCAACCAGTAGGTTTTCTTTTCGAGTGGATATTCATGCCATCTACATGAGGTCAACTAATTGTTTCAGAAAGTCCCATCGAATGATCTCTCTTATCTGGACAAGAATCTGGACGCGCTCGTACAGGAAATAGCTTCCCGGTGCCAACGGGTTTTTGCGGAAGCTTCTCAGGCCGCTGCTCGATCCGCTGTGTTTATGGATGGTGGGGCCAACCCGGTACAGGCAAGGTCTGTTCGCACAGGGGAAGTATGTCATTTTGTCCGTCAGAGAGTGGTTAGCAATCAAAACGAGGTAAACAGCATGTTCTTCGCGGTGGGGCGATATTGACCTAAAATTGGTGTTTGTAGCCGGATCACTTCCTACAGTATCTTGCCGTCCACGTGAGTTCAGGAGGAAAAGCGGTCTGTGAGTGACCCGGTTTCACCGCCATTTACCAACTGAATGTATGCCAAAAAGTGTGTGTGAGCCGAATGCTTTACGGAAAATACGTGGAGGGAGTCCACGACGACGTTGAGGTCTCACTTTTAGAGTGCTCCGTAGACGAGTTTGATGGGGAAGGGAATGCCGAGGTTGATGTATTGGACGCTGAGTTCTTTGACGACGAGACTCTGATCGTTGTCTTCAGAGACGAGGGGAACAAGGGTAAGGAAAGCACGCTCCGCTTGGATCCGATTGCACACGCTAACGAAATTTATGCGCAAGGTGCGATATTTGTCGCTACGGTAAACTACAGCACACTAGGGTACCACAAGCTCCAATCAGAACGCTACGTAAGCGGTCCCGCTCGGACAGATATGATGGCAAGCGTGCTGCAGAGATGGAAGGAGGGGCATGTAAGTCTCGTGTTCGGGCCATGTTTTTGTCGAGACCTGTGTGCGGTGTTTTTATTCTACTGACGGCATGGCTTAGCTTCCGTACAATCCGATTCCGATCAGAAAATGCCGCCGATTGTGTGGGTGGAAAAGCGGATCAGTGTCGCTGGCGGTGAACGGACGAGTTGGACGACGGGTAGTGTGTGTGCTAGACGAGGAGGGGACGAGGATGGAGGTGCTGGACGTGGAAGGGGAGGAGCAAGAGGAGGAGATGGAAGTGGTCGGGGTGTGAAGAATGTGGGCGACCGGGCCGTGGAGCGTCGCGGCCTCGTTGTGTGTTTATCTGGGAGGGTATGATTTACGGACAGGTGGTCGTCTGCGGACATTGGGGTGTGAACGGGAGAGATGGTGATCGCAATCAGCGGATGAGATTTCATCGGGATTGTTCCTGGAAGCTGTGGGCGAGGTGGAGGCAGTCCGGTCGGGAATGAATGCAGATCCAGTTCAAGCTGGTCTGTTTTTTTTTTCTTGGGTGGAGAGCTGCCGCGCTGGACGGACTGGATTGTAAATACGCTCGCTTAACTCGATCACACCGCGGCCCTCTCCTCGTGCCCTTGATTCGAATTCTTTTTTTTTTTTTTTTTTTTCATGCCATTTTAAACCTCCTCCGTCGCTCCAGTTCATCACTCACTCTCCCTCCTCTTCCTTCCTATGCCGAACAAGTTCGAACCCGGTCACTCCCCTCCAGACGACAAATCAGATTACAAGCCCGCCATCGACGATCCCCTCGCCCGCATGTCCGATATTGCCCTCCGCAAGAAGAAAAACGCGGATGCCCAGGCCGCCTTCCGTCAAAGGTGATCTCGTCAACCGACCCCCTCCCTTGTTCGCTGATCGCATCTCGTTTAGGCGCGCCAACTACATCGCCACCCTCGAGGAGACCGGTCAGTATCCCCTCTTTGCTCCCCTCCCCCTCCTCACGGTCCCTCTCTAGTCACCTCCCTCGAGTCCGTTGTCCTCCAGCTTCAGGATTCCTGTCGCGAGGCTCGTCAGGAGGCCAGCGAGCTCAGGCAAGACAACGCGCGCCTTAAACACGAGCTGCGTGAACGTGAAAAGTTCTGGAGAGCACTTTGGCAGGCACGCAAAACGGGACAGGCGCCCGACTCCGATGACTTGCCCCCCCTCCCCTCCACCTTCACGACCCATACCCCCCCCAGCCTCGTTCCCAATC